>CM070509.1:28068162-28206154 GCA_036346375.1 Guadua angustifolia | reverse complement strand
TTTTAGAAAATAATTCAAACATAAGTGAAATTCAAATATTTTTATATATTTAGGTTTCTGATAACATAAGGATTCTACAAAAATTGGTTTCACCGAATTCTGAGTTTGTTTGTAGAATTTTTATGTGAAGCATATATTCAGGCTTTTTCTTTAAATTTGAATTTCAAATTCATTCAGAGATCCTTTTCAAAATATTTTTACATATTCTGGAAGCACTTCATTTTAGATGAATTTATATTTTTGTTTCATTTCATTTGGATTTAAAATGAGGAAGATATTCACAATTGAATTAATTCGGTTTAGGAAATTCCAGAGAAAAATGGAAATACGCTTTGAGTACTTTGAAAGCGCCTTTCCTTTTCGTGGTTTATTTTAAAAACGCAGCTGACAGGTGGGGCCGATCGGTCAGTGAGAGTGACACGACTGAGAGGCACAGTGGCTGACAAGTGGCGCCCTACGAGCAGTGATTCAAAACAGAGCGCTCGGCCTTGGAGTTCGCCGGCAGCGATCCACGGTCGGAGGCACCGAATCGGTAGCGGGGTTAGCTAGAGCACTTCATTGTGCACCTAGGAGTGGGTTTTGTGGCTACTAATGGTGGCCAGAGGTGGTCGCCCATTGAGCGCCCGTGCCGGCGGCAATGGCGACTAGCCGCGCCGGCGATTGGAAATCGATTAGATGGAATGGGTTCCGGATTGAGCATCTACGAGATCATATTTTTGTTTTAAGTATTGGATTTATCAGAGAGATTAAATCTTATCAAAACTTTTTGAAAATTTTTATGAGAGTTCATTTTAATCATTTAGTCTTAAATAAAATTTTTAGCTTCAAATTATTTATATTTTATTTATTAAAATTCTGACATTGGTATTTTCATATTTTCAGCTTTTCTATTTTTGAATTTTTATAATTAACAAATATAATTATTATTCCATGATATGTTTACTGTTGATTGCATGATTCATAGTGAATATAATATAAAAATTTGTGGTCGAAATGATGATGGAATATTTTCACTTAATTCTGACATCTTTACTATTGCTAGTCAAGAAACATTAATAGGCTTTCATTTCATGCATAATTACTTGATATGACATTTTAAAATTTATGAATGAGTTACTGGAGTTTTCCTGGTTTTATATAAAATTTTTATTGAAACGACCCCCATTTTTACATAGAATGCAAAAATGGAAATCTCATGTATATACAGTACTAGTCCCTGGATCAGTAGCTAGTACACACATTTATAACAATTGGAATCACAACCACACATTATATTAATTAAGCGGAAACTAATATACAAAGAATCTTATAACTCAGATAATATAGCAGCAAAAGAAGCAAAGCCTTGTAGTGTGCCCATCTATCCCGCAGGCAACTGACGAGGCATAAATCCCTAGATAAATCACGTTGAAGATCCCGCAACCTGCGATGGAAACAAACCTTCGAAGCTTCGCATTCTAATCCACCTATAAATAATAGATTAAGCAAGGGCGAGTACTTTCGTACTCCGCAAGACAAGGTGGTATTTGCAAATGCATAAATGCAGGCCAAATCAAAGGAGGCTACTATAGTTAATTTGCATAAAGTGAAACTGAATTTGTAAATCAAGTTATTTGCAAACGGAATTTGTAAGAGCAAGAATGATTGATAATAAATAAGTAAAGCATAATAACACTCACAGTCCTCCATGACGTGAGAGACGAACATTCCATATCCTGAAATCCATCAATGTCGGCCCTTTGACATAAAGCACAGTTGCAAAACAAATGATACCAAGCCTTTTGAAAATAATAAAACATCTAACATTGGAATGACTTCACCAAGTGCCCTTGACCGCGGGCGCGGCTAATCGATTAGATTTAAACTCTGCAGAGGTGTACAACTTTACCCACAAGGAATGATCCACCTTTTTGCGAGAACATTTCGACACACGCCTCCAATAGGTCAGTGTGCCTGCCAGGCGATCATACATAGCCGTTACATTATCTAGACATGACTTTGATCCAGCCCAGCGTTAATCCCCGCCAGGGGAACAGAAACACACACACACATGACGTGGTTCCTTTCACGTATACCCACACACACACACCGTTCCTGTTCATGACAAGGCGTACACCGTTGCATGGGTGGAAACCCTTCCAAGCAGACCAAACCGGAATGCCTGTGCAAGCTCCCGCCTACCAAAGAGCAAAGCCATATCTAAATAACTTAATAGGCTACGACTGCCCCATCCCAGCCCTTGTGGTTGCACGAAAATCTCGGATCAATAGCGTCCCATTGCTCGGTCCTTAATATGACACGGGCGACACTTCACCCTACACTACGTGCAATTCCTTTCGCACATTCGGCTACTACCAATAATCACCCGCGTCAATCCATAGTTTTATTTTGGGTTTTTAATCAAAATATTCGCAACCAACAGTGCCATTTTCAGTGTTTTCAGGAAACAAGTTTTGATCTGATCATTTGCATCATTGATTCTAAAGCATGGCTAAGCATGAATAATATGAACGCATATACCCATGATGACATTAAGTAATATCTATCCTAATCTGTGGTTAACAAGGTTCACATGTTCCTAATCATCAAAGGAGATTCACGTGAAAACAGGTATAACTACCAAATCCACAAAATAGCAATTTACATAAAGTAATCGCATGCATAAAATAGTTTAGTAAAACAAAGTATATTACATACTGGGATCAATATGGTCAAAGGGGTGCTTGCCTTGCTTAATCACTGTTTACGACGAAGACGGAAATCGAAGATGACGGTGACGACGACGGAATCAACAACGTCGGGTTCTACACATCGATCAATGGAAATATAGCAAAATACTAACTTCAATAAGGGCAAAAAGAAAGGAGATAGTAAGAACAAATAAAGATTTTTCATAAGGATCAGGGGTTGCTCTTTATGAATTTATTGATTTTATTTTACGAATTCAAGATGCAAAGATTGTTTAAGATTAAATAGATATGATCATTTTATGCTTAAGGTGAATTCTTACTTTTAACTGGGATTTAGATTCAAAGCAACAATTAATAAATGTTCTAGTTATAAAAAGCTAACCTGTTGGTTTTCGGCTACTAGCATTATTTACACAATATTTGAGAAGGTTCTGGTGATACAAATATCATAATAACTGATTTCTCATTCAAACTCAAAGTTCATTCAATCATATTACGCACTTTAAGTAACGTGAATACTTAGGGTTATTAAACTAATAGAATTAATATGTAAATCACGGTGAAATGAGATTATCTTTTCATAGCAGGGTAGTGTATGCTTTCGAGAGTGCTACAGGGCTAATTTCATAAACTTTAGGATTTGGACGTGACATTATATTCATCGTTGAAAAGGCTTAGGTGGCATTGTAAAGTTGACGTTATTCGGAATCGGCAAGAATATAAAGTGAATGATTATCACTTAAGGTTTTTGAACTAATAAGATTAATATGCAAACCTTAATAAAATAAGATTATTTTTATAGAATATGGTAGTATGAACATTTTAGAGTATTTCTAAACTTGTTTTACTTATTTTATCATTTAGATAAGTTATTTTATTAACTAGTGAAATAGTATAAGTGATCACAATGCAAACCCTAAATTGGTCAATATTCAGTTTAAGTTTGCGGCTATACTATACATGATCTTTGATTCATTTTTCAGGTATTAAAAGGGGGTAACCCTAGAAATGTTTTAAAGCTAATTTGGCATTATTTTGACTTTAATTGCAATAGATTACCTATTTACTTATTGTTATAATTAACATTTCCTTTCATTAAAAGAATGCAAATTAAATATTATCTTAAATATTTTTACATACATGGATTTGTATTGTTTTCAGGAGATTAATACAAATTATTTCCTTATTTTATGAGCTTTTATGCTTTTATTTTCATTAATGGCCATATCAAGGTTACTAGTGATTATAAAGCAAATAATATAATCAGAGTTCAACATTTAAATATTTTTGTATATTTAAGTTTCTGGAGGTGTAAGGATTTCATAAAAATTAGTTTTATTTCATTTTGATTTTATTTGTAAACTTTATTTATATAATGCATATTTGACCCTTTAGTTTAAATTTGCATTTCAAATTCATCCATTACTGTTTTTCCAAATATTTTTGCATATTTGAATTCACTCTGATCTTAACACCATATAAAAATTTATATTATTATTTATTATCTTATTATTCACAGATTTGATATAAAGATCATATCAAAGATATAAACAAATTTAATTCAAATAATTCTTTCTGAAATTAATTTGAGATAAGGATCCTTATTTAAAATTTTCAGAACAAAATATTTCTCCAGGATTTAATATAAATTCTGACACTCCATTTTTCAGCTTTTATTTGATGCTGTTTTCGAATTATTTGGAGCCTTATCCCATCTGATAACTTTCTGATATTTTTACCAGTGGTAACTAATATATCAAGGGTAATTTGGTAAATTTTTCAACTGGATATGAGCTCTAGATATTTATCATAAAATCGGGTGATGCACTGTTTCTTGTCAATCTGACCATTTTTTTTCATTTTTAATATTCAAATTGATATTCATATATTTTGATCAGTGCATAAATTGATTTATACACAGATTTTGAATTCATAAAATAAATTCTTCCCAACTTTTCTTTTGTTCTTTTGATTTTTCCCATTTTCTTTAATTGTTTTTGCAATACAAAATCCAAGAAATCAATTCAGAAAATCATAAATTCAATAAAACTCAAAAATACTAAAAATGCAAATTCACATTATAGCATTTCACTGTTTCACAATTTTTGGGATGTTACATTTATTGATTTTATTGTTGTGATCTTTTTGCTCCTGTCTTTATGCATTATTTAAGTTTATACTAAAAGAATTTCTTAAGATCCAAAATTCAAAAAAAATTATGATTAAATGAAATTTCAAAGTAAATTTTATTCTAGACACATTTTCATATTTTGATTGATTTGAAATTTTATTTTGCCGCTCACCCTTTGAATAAAGTTGGATTTCAAGGTATTGAGATGAAGGATAAGATTTTAATTCACTCTTTGAATTTTAATTGAAAATTTTATTCAATTTTATTTTTAAATTTTAAATTCTTATTTAAAATTTTCAGGATGTTACCATGAAGGAGATCTGGATTATACTCAGACGCGAACCACGAGTCAATTGCTGTTGGGTGAATGGTGGGATTATCTTCTCATTATTTATTTCATTTCCGCTCCTACCTTGTTGAACTTAGGCCATACGGTCATTTATTTGTAATTGTTGATCATAAGGCCAGTACTTGTTGCTTAATTATTAATATTTGGATTTGCGATAGGGATGTGCTACCATCGCTGTCACTGGTGTGTGCACTAGTGTGTTCTTGGACAAGTGCAATTATACACAGAGGGTTCGGATTTGGAAATCCGGTCCCGATCACACTCTTAGATGTCTCGAAGGTGTTTGGCTCGGTGACCTTCCTTGGAGGTGTTTGAGGAAGGTATCGGGAGGCTTGTGAAGATTTGAAGTCCATTTATCCGGAGTGGAGAATGACTACCTTCAGTAGATGATTTGATTTCTTGCACAGTTTTAAGTCAGAGCTAGATACTTACGAGAGTGCCCCAACAAGGAGTTTGGGAGATTGCCGAATCTCCAAGGAAAACAGCCTCTTTCATTAGGTTAAAAACCATATTTATTCTTGGCGTATAGATTCTTCCGATGTGAAGATCAGATCCTCTATGTACAATATCCTATGCGGGGCACCCTATGTACAATATTATCCTAAGCTTGTTTTCGTCAACTTTCTACATAGAGTTTTAAAAAAAGACCAGATAATTGCTGACATTTTTAACATGTTTATCTGGTAGACGTATAGCGACAACGGAGGTTAGCATTGGCGGTAGTGGCTTGTATAGTCACATGACAAGTGAAGCGAGATTGTACAGTATTATCTCAGGGGATTTGTTCAATTCATATTTAGATTGGTCTGAGCTCTGATTACGTCAGCTTAGTTCCTTTAGAGGTTTTACATGCACGCAACTCGATTTTATATGCACATCTATCTTGGCTCATCATGCGTTGGTGCTAGTTACTCCAATTTCGTCTACAAATATCTTTTTCCAAAAAAAAATGACACCCACTATATTACTTTGAAAAACATAAAAGAAAATAGACACTAAATAACGACACAAATCATATGACTTATAAAATTTATTAGCCAAGGATACAACACAACTAGATGAGCACACATTCTCGAAAGAAAATGGCATCAGAGCCACCCTTATTAATTGGAAAAAAAAAAGAAAGAGAGATGCAAATAAGATGGCACACTGGTTTGGATGTGATATCCATAACTGAAGTCAAAACAACAACATGGCCTTGGCTTCCATGTGAGGTCCCCCATCCCATGCATGCACTTCCTTAAGCAACAACCGCGGGAATGCCAACGTCGTCCTTGGTGCAGAAACGGTAGCACGCATCGTTACAACGTCCCACGGCATCATTCACTTCCTCGCTGCCAACAACTGGAACCAAAATAATTTGCATTAGATGTAAAACCTTTGTTAAGGAGTAAGTTGTAAGAAGCTATAGCAAGTGGTAATAAATTTGTCTTACAAGCATTTATGTTGTTGCACACGGAGGACGTACATCCCAACTTGCAGAAGTCAATGACATCTGATTCATCTGCAAAAACATCTTCTATTAAAATGGAATTTCTTCATTGTGAAAAATTCGTTCATGAATTCGTTCCTCTCATCGTCAGTAATCTACTGGTGAAATTCGTTCATGAATCGGAGCTGCAAATAAAAAGTTATGACTAAAATAAAGAAAAACCATATTCATCTACGAACTTGAGAATGTATTTATTAGTTGGTTGGCTATGGTTCCCATGCAGTAGTAGCTTCATTCATTCTTTATAGTAAAAGGTAGTAAACAAGGTAGCAAACTTTAGTGTATAAAATAGTAAAAGATAATATATCATGTGTAAACTATTATTATCTTGTAAAATTCATATAAATCACATATACAAGTTTTCAAAAATTCTCAAAAAATTACCATAAGTTGGGAGGGTGAGATTCTACGTCCTTGAAAATTTTAAAACCAAAATCAATCTCATTTGAGAGATTTGAAATTGATAAGCGCTAATCAATGATAAATAGTAAATTTGTCCTTTTCACATCCTTCAACTGCCAGAGTTTGGTCTTCAAATTTTATATGGTTGTAGAAGCTCACATCCCCTACGTATAGTATTTTTTGAGAATTTTTTAGACCTTGTACATATAGTTTTCATGGACTTTACAAGATAAATGTGGTTTACTGCCAAATGACTGATATGTGCTGGATTTTACTACTGAACATACAATTAACATGTTTACGAACAGTTTTCAATTGATTTTACCATCTATTACAGTAACATTTATGATAGTCCATACAATATTTTACTACAGAACCGATAAACAAAGCTCATTTCTTATTCGAATAATTCACTTCATTTCGGTTTAGTAATATCTTGTGTAATCGTTAATAACATGTTTTTTTCTGGACAATAAAAGGCAACTTATCCCATGTGAAACCACTTTTATCATGTAAAATTCATGAAAATCCTATGTACAAGTTTTAAAAAATTCTCAAAAAATTATCATACGTAGGGAGGTGAGGTTCTACATCACTGTAAAAATTTGAAGACCAAAATCAATAGTAAAAATTTGAGGTTCTACATATGAAATTGATAAGCACTAATTAGTGATGAATAGTAAATTTTTTCTTTTCATATCCTTTAACTGCGAGTGAGTTTGGTCTTTAAATTTTACATGGTTGTAGAAGCTCACATCCCCTACAAATGGTAATTTTTTTAGAATTTTTCAGAACTTTACATGTAGTTTTCACGGACTTTACTCGATTAATATATTTTATTTCCATATGATTGATCTGTGTAGTTTTTTACTACTGAACAGACGCTTAATATTTTTAAGAACGGTTCTCAATTGATTTTATCATCTATTACAGCAACGTTTAGAATCGTCTATATAATATTTTACAACAGGCCTGACAAACATAGATAGATTCTTGTTCTGATAGTTCACTTCATTTTAGCTTAGTAACATCTTGTGTAATATCCATTAGAATGTTATTTTCTAGTAAGTAAAAGACAATATATTATGCGAAACTACCATTGTCGTGTAAAATATATGAAAATTATATGTACATATTTTCAAAAATTCTCACAAAATTACCAAAAGTAGGGAGGTGAGATTCTCCATCCTGTAAAATTTGAAGACTAAAATCAATCTCATTTGAAAGATATGCAATTGACAAGTGCTAATCGGTGATGAATAGTACAATTGTCATTTACATATCTTTCAAATCTTGATGAGTTCGAACTTCAAAATTTACACGGTTGTAAAGCTCACATCCCCACGATGGCAATTATTGGTAAATTTTTCAGAACTTGTACATATAGTTTTCACATACTTTACATGATAAAGTGGTTTTGCACAATGATTGATCTGTACGATATATTGTAGATGTAGTAATTTCATATTATAGTTGTAGTAATTTTATGTTGTAAATATAGTAATTTCTGTTACTAGTTAGTAAAATTACTTGTTTAATGGTGAGACTTATATCATTCTGCTTCTCTTGTAAATCGATAAATTACCAAGAAAACTATTTGCAAATCGAAACTACCAATAAAAATTCAGTAAGCAACCAGTAAAAATCATTTGCAAATCGAAACTACTACTAATAAAATATGGCTAAAACAAAGAGAAAACAGATCTATGTGTAATTAAACTACAAAATGTATTAACTTGTCGGTTTGACCATGTAACTGATTTGCCAGTAAATGTATCGGTTGTTCTATAGTAACATGTATTCGAGATTACTACCGGGTTACATTTCTCAGTATGGTATTGTTTGTAGGCACTTCCCCGGTTTAAGCGTGGAATAGCTATTATATGCTTGGGAGTAGAATAGCTATCCTACGTATGATTTTTTATGTATCCAATTTAAATATTTCAAATTGATCATAAAAATTAAATATTTTAAAAAATATTGACAGTAAACTTTAACTATACCTATGTTCAAAATGATAACTATAAATTTGAAGGAGTATTGCTGGACCACATGCATCTTCTTTATGATATAGGTGATGACTAAGCCTCGTTAAACACGTGGACTGTACTGGCCTTTGCCAAATGTCTTCTAGCCCCTAAGGCCCTAACCACAAAAATTATTGTGCCATGTTTGTTGCCATGCTTGCCACCAACCATAGTACCTGTGTACGATGTCTTGATATTAATTAGGGACGCATTGCAATCTACATCGTGGTGGGACGGCACGATTTAAACGCATGACACATCGAGTCCATGCACGGCACGGCACTTGCACGGGCACGATGTCCGGATCTAGCTATATACTGAATTGTATAAATCTAATGTAAAAATAAAGGTCGTTACAATATACATAAAATCAACCTCTATAGAGAGAATATTTGTTTCAAAAGAAACAAAGTAGAATTAATGGACCTGTCTTAAAAATGTAGAATATGAATAGGTGATCACACATGTGTTCAAAGTTCCACATATACATCTAGTAGAGTCACCATCTATGCTAGATGTGCAACGGATTTGCGTGTTGCTGCGGGTGGAAAGAACAGTCGAGGTAGGCATAGATTTATATAGATTTCTAGTGTACTAATTAAACAAGTTTGTCCATTTATCAGTCAAGTCTCTTCTACATCAACTTCTGAGAGAGGGGAACTAGATGCGGGCCCCAACGATAAATGATTTGAGTCGGTCATACCAATTTGATAGAGATGCTCGTATAGTCGTCACGTACTAATTGTATCCCTTGGGACAATTCACGTAATTAATAAACAATAACTACTAATAAAATGTTCCCTACGCGCCAATGTGAGGGCTACATGGCTTACAAAATGTTATCACTCTAGGCTGGAATGTTGTTCACTACTACAAAACAGCACATAGGTGACATCCTATTTGTGACGGTTCTTTTGGAACCGTCACAAATACATGTATCAGTGGAGGTTCTATATGGAAATTTGCGGGAGGACCATTTGTGGCGGTTTCATCCAAAAACTGCCACAGATAATACATTGTCTGTGACGGTTTTTATTTGAAACCGCCACTGATAACGCTGGGACTATTTGTGGCGGTTGGTAGATGGAACCGTCACAGATAATAAATTATCTGTGGCGGTTTGGTTTTAGAACCGCCACTAATATAATTATCTGTGGCGGTTTAAATTTAAAACGCCACAAATAATGTTTTCTATATAAAGCCACTGTTGCCCCTGTCGCTGGTCATCTTCCTCCTCTGTTGCCCGAGAAGAAAAGTTAGCTTTTTTATTTTAGATTTTGTTTGGGCAAGATCTTGTGCTTCTACTTCCTAGAATTGTTTCAAGGTGTGTAAAATATGTCTCCTCTCTTCATTTGTACTGTAAAATTGCCATTAAAGGTTTATTCCTAGCTTAATTAAGGTTTAGATGCAAGGTCTACATTTAGTTTGTTTTTTATTTACCTAGCAATTTGTAGATAATGAATTTATTACCTTCTTTGTATTAAATTAAGTTGTCTACCTTGTTTAGATGATGAATGTTTTGTCAAGCATATATCAAATTTATGTATTGACGATTATTGGATATTAATGAAAAATAAATTATAGTTAATATGATAGATGGGTGATCATGAAGTTAATTGCCTTGCATTTTGAGATGAGGAAATTTATTATGTTGCTCTTCCGAAGGATATGTATAAAAATTACGTAGTTAATATTTTTTCTTAGTTACCATTAATTTTTTTCGTTAGCTCGTGCATATACATCTTGCTCCATTAGTGGGTATTGTTAGTGAATTTTTATGAAGCATATAAACCCAATTTATATAATTAAGATTGTTGGATGTTGTAACATCCCGAAATTTGGCCAAATTTTAAATTTTGGGGTTATTTGAATTTTTATGAATTAATCAACCTTTATTTGCATTTAATTGCATTTAATTGAATTTATCTAATTTTTCTGGGATTTATTGGATTTAATTGGAATTTATTTATATCATTTTCCTTGAGTAATTAAATATCAGAAAATATAATTATCAAAAATTAAAACTAATATTTTATTTAGGCTCAAAATGCTCTGAAATATTTTCTAGAATTTTTCTAGAATTTTTTTAGTTTTAGTGCCCTAAACAATTACTTTGAATTTCTACATTTATTTTTATTCGAAAAAATCGAAATTCCTTAGCTACGATGTTGGGCCGCCCAACACTGCTGCTTCAAGGTGGAGAAACCCTAACGCACGCGCCTCCGCACCGTCCGATCTTGATCGGACGGTACGTTGGTCGTGGCTGCTCTCGGACGAAGCGATCATGCCACCGCCGTCGCCGTTGGGAGCCGAGGATCTTGTCAGAGATATTGCGCGTTGTCCGAGGCATGTCCGGGCGAATGAAGTACACCCCCGAGCTCAGCACTTCCTTCCGCTCATTTCCCCTCATCTCTCTCGCTCAGCCATCCACCGTAGCTCTCGTGACTTGCTCGCCGTAGTTGCCTCTTCCCTCTCCTCACTTCTTCTTCGTCTTCCGCCGTGCTCATGGTTCCCGCCTTTGAGACCACCTCCGAGTTCACCAAGCCAAAGCGCGTCCGTGTGGTCACTTCATTCCACCGGAGAGACTCGAAACGCCGTCGCCCGTGTCGTCTTCTTCAACTCCGGCAACGAGCTCCGCCGCTTCTCCTTCGACGCTTCGCGAGCTCCAGCAGCCGTCAGATCTTCATCGGACGCTCGAGGTAAAACCACGTAGGCAGATTAACGATGAACCGCCGGGTAGTTCTTGCGCCGTCGATCCGAATCCAACGGTCGAGAGTAAATCCTATCGTGGCTTGATGGTTCGTCGCCGTGTGTCGACTTCGGTTGGTCTAGGTATCGCATCACCGGGCACACGTCGATGGGTGGACCGCCGATCGTCTTTGGCGTCAGCGTGACGTCATCCGGGCCCACCTGTTAGTGGCCGAGGGCGACGTGGCTCGCTCTGGTGCCGACACGTGTCGAGCCGAGAGAAAATAGCCAGAAAATCGGTGGAAAATAGATGAATAAATCGGTTTATTCTTTTATGAATTTTCAGAATATTGTAAAGGCTATAACTTTTGCGTTTTAACTCGGAATTGAGTGATTCCAGTGCCCAAAAATTTGTAAAAATGTGAAATATTTATTGGTGAATTTTATTTTATTTTTGGTGATGGTCTTGCTATCTGTATTGAGTGCTATTGTATGTTTGATTGCGTGCGCGTAGACTCCGAGTCGCCGGAATTCGCCGAGGGAGGATTTGAAGATCCGTCACAGAGCTTCGACCAGAACCAACCGCTGTTTGAAGGCAAGTCATGCTTTGACCATATTGCCCCTAGATTTTAAAAATGTATTTCGATTCAATTTATGCATGCTATATTAATTAAAAATGATATTGCTTATTGTGGGAAATGTAGCTAAAATACCAATTGGATTATGCCACCTTATTAATGTCATTATATGCCCTGAATACCTTGTCACCCTAGGATGTTTAAATTATGTTGGATGCTAATATGATGCCAACACGGGAGGCTAGACCGTGATTAGTCGCTTAGCTTGCTCATATGCGTTGAATGTCTTTCAAATAGCAAATGAATATTGACTAAACAACTATGGAACGCATTTTTGAAAAAGTGCGATTATGTCATGGATTAGGATAGTAACCTGTGTGGTGCTATTCGTGAATTGATGTGGATATTGGCATGTGTTGCAATAAAGCGAAACTGGGTGGGAAATGATTTGGACCGGGGCAAGTGGCAAGAAGGCTTCGTGCTAGGTGGGCCTGTGTGGCAATGGGCTGTGTGAAAGATTGATAAGGCTGTGTGCCGAGTTGTATAAATTGGATGTCTTGCCCGGGACAGTTATGGACTTAACCTTGCGAGCCTTTGAACTGAGTTCCGTGTACAACCACTTGTCCGGAATGGGACGGACCTAGTTAAGTAGGTTTCTAACCTCTTTCCTTTGAAACCTCGGGGTGACAAAGTGCACATCGGTGCAAGCTGTAGAGGAAGCGTACATGCTACGACTTGATACCCATTCAGCAGTACTTGCCTGTCTAAACTTGACTCTGAGTGAGGAAGTGTTAGAAGGGAAGTATTGGAGGGTTCAACGATTAAATGTTAGTCTCTGAAAGACTTTGTTGCAATCAATCGCTTTGTGTGGTGGCGATCAGTATCTGTGGGTAAAGTGTCTGACCTCTGCAGAGTGTGTGTGTGAATCTATTGAATTGCCATGTCATGATCTTGGACATTGCTCGTGATTCTGATCAAGGGTTAGATTTTCAAAATAAAATTATGGGATGGGTGGCTGTGTGCCAAAAAGCTATGTGAATGAAACTAGGGCTGTGTGCCAAAACTCTTGAAAAAGAATTGAAAAATTAATTATTAATAATATTGATTTTACTGCTTTCAAGCTAATAGGATTACCTATTAAAAGAAATGCTGCTTTATGCAAAATAACCAATTAAGCATTTCCTTTGGAATAAGCCATGCATGTAGTAATAGATCTCATTGTGCATGACTTGTTGAGTATGTTGTATACTCACCCTTGCATCGACAAAAACCTCGAAAGAAGAAGAAGCCGTGCCGACTTGGAATGAAGAGTTAAATCGAAGGCTAGGAGGATTAAGGGTTGAGCACTTTCAAGAGCTTTGTGGCTAGGAGTGGTTCCGCTATCGTATTTTGCTTCATTGAATGAACTTGGTATCGATGATATTTATCGCCTGCGTGGCGAATTATTGTAAAGCGACCATAAGGTCATGTAACTCGACTATATTATGCTTGAAGTACTTTATTATTTATTTCCGCTGTGTATGATTGTGGTACTTCAACCTGTTTATCCTGTGTGTACTAGCGTGATCCTGGACTAGTACGGTATACACAGTGTGTCCGAATCCGTGAAAATTTGGGGCACGACAGATGTGAATGATAAATAAATTTTAGTTAATATGGTAGTTGGGTGATCATGAAATTTTGAGGTGAGGAATTTATTATGTTGATCTTCCGGAGGATATATATAATTTTTGGTTACGTATGAGTATATATTAAAATTAATTAATTAAGTTTGCAACATTTACTTAGTATTAATTTTGTCCCGTTAGTGGATATTGTTGAATATTCGAATAACAATTTATTTAATTAAGATTTTTGGATATTAATAAATTGCTTAAATTAATGAACTGTAGATGGACACGTTTAATAAATGAGGCGTTCAAAAGATATTGTCAGAAGAGCACGAGACACCGCCCATACAAAAAATCCCTTACAATCCGTACTAACTTTCCTATGCATACGCAAGGAATATTCTTATATCGTATTTCATAGTAAATAGCTCCTTCGACGACATCTTAGTTCATTCGATTTTCAATGTCTGGCGAGCGCAAAGAACAAATTTATGTGGGTACTTCGTGTGCCAGTACATGTGCGAAATCTTAGGTTGCACAATAAAAGACAATGACAAGGAGGTCAGTCATGCAGACATGACACATCGATTCGCGCCACTCAATTTCTATATACTCTCTTAATTCTGTTTTTCATACTTACATCGCCTCAAGCTGTCCACGGTAGGACTGCTTCATTCTGAAATCCAAGCCATTCAGGGCCAGCTCGCCTACTTCATCATGAAGGAAGTACTCAACAAAAACGGCGAGTTTTATGACGAAGACAACAACGATCCACTGCTCCATACTCATTTCTCACATCACGTGTCTCCAACCTCCTAAGACCCGTAGGCTTCTAGTTTAGAAAACTAGTTTAGGCTTTTGTAACTTCAATTTTTTTTCATTACAAAGTGTAAATAACTCTTTCTTCCTTTGAAATGGGAACCCCTTCTTTCGTCAATGCCACTTCTCTTGTCAGTGGTTACGCTCTTTGTAGCATGTACGTTTGTCTTCTTGAGGAACATATGTACACACATGCGAGTGGCACTTCTAAATATTTCATGTGTTTGCCTTACATGGTTATTTTTCATATGAAGTTATTTCATTTGTTTGTAATAGTTTGATAAACTAACCAAGTGAGAAATGTTGAATGCTTCAGTAGTTATTCATGCATGCTTACTATCTATACACAAGGATGAGGCGATCTGAGAAAATGCTTACACGGAACTCAGTTACTCTATTTTTAAGAGTAAGTTCACCTATTGTGTTATTTAATGGATAACTTTTTGTAGCAGAAATCTTACATTCTTTGTACTTATGCGACTGATGATAAGTATGAGTTTGCCGATCTGCAAGGATTCAAGGCTTAGTTAAGAACTACTCTCGGTTTGTGTCATTCCCCATATATACATGGCGGGAGAAATCAAGAAGCTGTTGAGGTAGGGTCTTGATTTGCTTCTTCTGATTCTCTTAACAATACAAGTTCTTTTTTTGGGAACATGATACAAGTTCTTTAGAGCTAATACTATGTATTGCCTTCCCATTTCTTCCTTGATGTGACCTCCTTGCTTGAGATTGAAGAGGATGAAAAGCCAAAAGAAGGTGAAGAGGCAAATGAGGTTAGTTATCGGACCGCTTACTTCTAGTTTCCCTAATGTTTCTAAAGACTTCGCTTCTTTTGCAATCGATACAACTCGATTGCACAAGATAATTATACGGATATGCATTTACGTTGCCTCGGCATTATTTTTCTACTAGCCGTTGATTAAGGTGGAAAAGATTTCTGAGTTTAGCATGTATTTTACAGTTCCCCCAATACTTGAGCTTTGTAAAAGGTGTAGTCGATTCAAATGACCTTCCCCTCAATGTTTCTCGTGAGATTCTTCAGGAAAGTCGAATTGTAAGTTATCGAAAATGCCTGTCGGCTTTTATATTTGAAAATTGCAGATTCTGAATGTTGACATTATTTGTGATGTTTTTATCACATTTGGAGGTAATTTATGTTATTTATTCAGGTAAGAATTGCAGATTCTAGAAAGACATTGAAGTATGAACATGACGTAGTTTTTTATGAGAGAAGAACTACTCTTTGTTTCTTCCATTGCTTTGGCTCGGTTCTTTGTTTGTTTTTCTTTAGGTTCTCTACCTTGTTGAGCCAATTGATGAGGTTGCCATTCAGAACTTACAGGACCTACAAAGAGAAGAAGTTTGTCGATATCGACAAAGAGGACATGGAATTGGGTGAGGAAATGTTGAAGTTTGCAACTATTGTTTGTATGTTGTTTTGACAATTATTTGCATCACGTTAACTTATATTTTTTGCACAGTCATGAAGATGAGGACAATGAAGAAAGCAAATAGGAATACACTCTTTTGTGCTTGTTGGGTAAAACAACGACTTGGTGATAAGGTGGCAAAGGTTCAAATATCAAAGCGCCTCAACTCTTCACCATGTGTTCTTGTATCTGGCAAGTTTGGTTGGTCCGCCAACATGGAAAGGTAGGTTTTCTGGATCATTTCCTGTATGAACAGATCATTGTGTTGAAGAATCCTATACTCATCTCCTGATGCATTTTTCTCAAATTGGACAGGCTCATGAAGGCACAATCACTTGGTGATACATTAAACTTAGAGTTCATGAGGGGGAGAAGGATTTTCGAAATTAACCCTGACCACCCTGTTATCAAGAACTTGAATGTAAGATTCATTGCTCCTCGCCACTCATGTATTTGAATGTAAGTTCATGTACCTCATACCACATTAGCAACTTCGAAACACAGTGCAATCTGAAACACTGCACTCACATGTTGAGAGTGATTCCTGTTTGGTTTAGTTGGTATTTATGCCAAGTAGTGTTGTGGTCAGCATATTTGGTAATTCTCTTATATATATTCTGTACAGCGGGCATGGCTAGCACTGCCTGAGGCTAGCCAAAAATGCAAGTTTTTTATTTTCCTGTGTCAGACTATCAGTGACGGTTCTAGCCAAAAACCGCCACTGATACTAGTACTATCTGTGACGGTTTTTGGCTAGAACCGTCACTGATATCATAGCAGAGGAATCATTGACCTGGGCCCCAGTGGGCCGATGCTCGGCTGCAGGGCACCGAAGGGCGCCTCAGGTTCTGTCGACGTTTGTTACCGACAATAAAGAAAAGGGGGCTAGGCGCTGAATCCAAACTCGATGGTAGCACAAGACACGGGGAATTATACAGGTTCGGGCTCCCTCGGTGGAGATAATACCCTAGTCCTGTGCTCTGGGATTATGATTGGCTAGCTTATTTGCTGATGATGTCTTCGATGGTTCCCCGCCCCTCCCTTTATATAGCAGAGAAGGGCGGTTACAATTATGGAATCCCACTCGGATACGAGATGGAGATTGCACTTTCATATCTATCCCGAATCTATATTAGTTTGGATTACAATCATCCCTTGCCTATCGACTTGGTTTCCTTTGCTTGGACTTGTCTCGATCCTTTGCACCTCGCTTCATTAATACACTTCCGGCCTTCCGTAGTCGGCCTGGTTGGGCCTTGCAGGTCTGCCTTGTGGGCCCCCGGGGTGCATATCCCCCACAGTAGCCCCCGAGTGCTTCGCGATCGAGTGCCTTTCTGCAGTCAAGCCTTCCCGAGCGCTTCTAGCCGAGTGCTTGTTGCTGGGTGAGGAGGTCACGAAGAACTCGATGAAATTCTTTGTGTGACTATTCCGAGCTGTCTCTGACCTAGTTTATCAGGTCGACTCGTTATTTGACATGTGTCTTGTGCACATCCGTATTCAGCCGAGTGGTTTTAGCGCATCCGGGCGCATAACCTTTGGCTCTTCTTTTTAAGGTCATACAAACCTTGTTCCCTGTGGGCGTCTGTTTTTTTTGGCTAAGTCATCTTTATGGTATCTGACTTTGTTCTTTGAACGTTTATCAGTCTGAGACCTAGCATGAGGCATACCATAAGAGGATGTTTTTCCTTAGGTGGTACCCATTATCCCGTGTATCACGGGTTTTTTGGCTTTTGGCCCATTTTGGGGCGTACCTTTTCCCAACTTATTTTACTGGGCCACAAGCGATTGTGCACGACATGTGTGCTCGCCGGCCCACCCGGAAGTGCTCCCTAGGGCGGCTTCCGGGCATGAGGAGGGTGATGCGGTTTCCCGCTCGAGGCGAAAGTTGGCACCGCTCCTTATCAATATAGGGCAAAACAAAGTGTCTTTGCACTGTTCATTTTCACCCCTTTGGTCTCTAATCTCTTCCCTTGCGACCTCCGCCGCTAGGGTTAGCTCCTAACCTCAAGCGATCGCGAAGCTTCTTCGTTCAAGGATGTCATCCCCTTCTCCCGCAACTGTTCACCCGTCCGCCTCGACCAAGGATTGGGCCACCTCGGTAACGACGGAAGGGCGGTTGGAGGATTTAGTGGGCGTTGGTGTTTTTCCGCCATTGGTGATGCTCACCGCCCGCCCTGCCGCAGGTGAATTTTGCCCCACCCCCCGTGCTGAGGAGGTGGTCGTCTTCGAATCCTTTTTTATGCGGGGGCTAGGTCTTCCGGCGTCTCCTTTCCTTCGTGGCATTCTTGAGTTCTATAGGATCGAGCTGACTCATCTTAACCCCAACTCTATTCTTCAAATTGCTGCCTTTGTCAACCTCTGTGAGGCCTATATTGGTATTCGGCCCCACTTCAATCTCTTCCGCCATCTTTTTCTTCTTAAGCCTTTTCCTAACAAAAACTCCCCCAATGCGGTCGGAGGCGCCGGGTTCCAGCTGAGGGAGGGCATGAAAATGTTTTACTTCAATATTCCCTTCAAATCCTCTAACAAGGGTTGGCACCAAGAGTGGTTCTATTGCACCAATCCTGATCCTCCGTTGCCCGTCTTCACTGGAGCCCCACCCAAGCCTTCTCTGACTGGACATCACTTCCTCGAGATGATGGGATGGACCAGGTAATTGATCTTATGGGGTTGATTGCCGAATTGAAAGAGAATGGGCTTACTGGTACGGCCATCGTTGCCAATTTTTGTACCCGCCAAGTCCAGCCCCTCAAGGATCGAGTTCATCCTGGGTATGAATATGAGGGTCCCAATGATCCTACGCGGGAGGTTTCTGATGAAATTACCTCGGCGGCGTTCTTTGGTCGTGTCGCTGATTTCTTCGCCCCCAACGAGAAAATCATTGTTCCTAGAAATCCAAGGCCTTTTACGATGCTGAATCCTGTGCCTCCGGTAAGGGATCCTCGTTGTCTTCCAATGCTACTTCTTCTAACTCTTGTCCGAGTCTTGATTTGGGTGTGTTTTCACATTTGCAGGGACGTGATGCCTTCTTTTCCGATGCACCATTACCTAAGTTCCCCGTTCATAAGAGTGATAAGCGAAACTTCCCTTGGCGTTCATACGCCCCCAAGCGCCGGAAAGCAAGACAAGTCGCCGGTGATGATCCAACCGGAAGGAAAAGCTCATTGTTGTTCGCAAACCAAGCGAGCGATCGGATAAAGGTGTACCCCCGACCGGGGGTCCAAAAATTCGGGACCCCGTGACCGTACGACCCCCTCCCCCAACTTCTTCTTCTTCGAGCCAGTCAATGGGACCCGAGGTGTTTGAACCTTCGGCCCCACCTTCGGTGGAACGTGTGCCTTCGCCCGCGCGCCCGACTGGAGCTTCCTTGTCTACCGCGCATGGTGCGTCTGCAGGGACTCCTACTGGTAGTCCTTCCGCCCGGAGGGGTTTAAAGTGCAAGATAACACGATCCAACAGGTTGGATTTCTTTGTTAGTCTTCCTTCATTCCCCTGGGGCATGTCTTGATTGTTTTCTTCTCGTAGGGATCCTGTTAACAAAGTCCTTCAGGAAACGCCGCCCCTGAAGCCTCCAACGGTTGTGGGCGAGAGTAGTGTTGACGTGGCAGAGGCTGAGGCGCCGATGCTGTGCCTCCTGTTTCCGGTGTTACCCCGGAACCAGTCGGAACGGTACCCCATCAGCCCCCGAGGCTATGGGCAACGAGTGCCACCTGGGGCCGAGTGACTCCTTACCGCCTTTCCTTCTTGAGCCGACTGCCCGCGCTGCGTCCCCCGTTGAGGCTACTGCTCCTTTACCTGGAAGATCCTTCTACCTCTCCTCGCCAGTCACCGCCGTGTGTCGAAATTCCTCCGCCTCCCCGCCCGAAATCTCCGGTGCGGGCTGCGTTCACTGATGATGAAGGTGACATAGTCCTTTTGGATGGCGAGGTTGAAAGCAAAGACTAGGAGTCGTTCTTCGATGCTGCCCGTGAGTACTAGGCGTCTTGGCAATGTGAGTTGTCTGCGCCACACTTTCTTGTGAAAGTCTTCTTTCTTCCCTGAAGCCTAATATTGTTTTGCCGGCTCCAGCGCCTGTCATCTTTTGCCCAGGATCGGAACTTCCTTCTTCAAAAATTATTTCCGAGGATGAAGATGAGGAAGGATTATCTTTGAAAAGTAAGCGGTCGTCTTGAGTTTGGTAGACTCACACGCACCCGCGTGGAGAATCGAGAGGAACTGGATGGGCTTCGAAGTCGTATCCAGTCCCTTGAGGCAGAGAAATTGAATTTGACCAGTCTTTCTGATGGTAATCTTTTTGTCCGAGTGCCTTGGGCCCCGATTTTATCCTTGGTTATCTGATGCCCCGTTCTTCATCTTTTTGTCAGATTTCCGGGAGAGGCTCGAATCCTCTCTTTCCCAGAATGAGGAGCTGAAGAAGGCTGAAGAGGACGCCAAGAATCAAGTGGCCAAGCTGACAGAAGAGTTGGAAGGTGCACTTTTGGTCTTGTCTCCTATTCTATCGTCCTTCTTTTTAGCGGCTTCAGACTTACCTGACTGGTATCCTGCAGTGCATCGGGTCAACTCGCAAGCTCAGTACCGGGTTCTCAATGATAAGATCAAAAGTACTGAAGCAAGGGTCGAACGTCTTCAATTGGGTTCTGAAAGGATATTGCGATTCCTGAATCCTGATGAAGCCGTCACCAGCGGTGTCCCCTATGATGCTGAAATCACAATTCAGAAGCTGGAAGAAGCCCCCAAGAAGCTGACTGCGCACTTGGAGGATATCGCAATTACGAGCGCCTGCCAGGTGTTGGCAATCACCAAGTCCTTGTATCCATGAGTGGAGCTTGAGGCTGTTAAGGAGGGATTTGCTCGTACTGTTGATGACGATCAGGCGCTCGCCCTTATGGATGAAGTCAAGGATACTGCCTCTGTTTTGGTTAAAAACCTGGACCTTGGTCCTGCGTAGTCTTCTGCTTGTGCCCAATTTATCCTGTATTTTTTGCTGCTCCTTCGGGATAATTGTTCTTATGTTGAAAAAAGTTTTCCCGGGCCTGAATTTGTTTTGCGGGAATGCTTAGCCGCTGCCTTAATGTGCTTCGCTAATTCTCGGCCCATCAAAGGGCATATCTGGCATCTTGGCCTGCTTCCGAAGTCTTTGATCATCATGGCGCCTGACACTCCTCGAGACACGTGCGACGTTACGTTCGGCGTGCCTGGAAGGTGAACCGTTCTCGCCTCCATGCCAGGCGTCGCCTCGAGCCGGAGAGAGCCTCTCTCCAGGCGTTGTCCCATTATGAGAGTGTACTTAAGCCTCGGTTTTGGCGATTTGCAGCGCACTACCATTCTTCACCGGCCGTTCTTCTACATTTCTTCAAGAGCTTCTTCTTGTTTCTCTGAAACACTCGCCTGTTAGCTTCCCTTTTTGCTTAATTTCTTCATTTTTCGTGCTTTATAGAATTGTGACCATCGGTTGATCATTTGCCTTTTTGCAGGTTCCTTCCTTCTTCCTCATGGATTCTTCTTCTTCATCTGAAGATCTTTCTCCATTGTCTCTCCTTCGAGTCTCCGGGGTCACCGGTCGAGCCGTGGGTTGAGAACCTGCTCTTTAATTTTGGAGATGACGCCCTTGAGGAGCCTGAAGACGATCTTGCCGAGCTCTGGGCTGCATACGACCTTGCCATGGCGGAAGCCGCGGAGCAGGAGGCCGTCGCCCGGGATGCCGCCGCCGTCGATGCCCTGATCGAGGTCCTTCCTCATCTTATCGGGGCCAGGATGCCCTTATCGCCGCCGTCGGCCGCGCGCGCCGGGAGTAGTTTTCTTCTAGTTTCTGCAGAAGTAGTACTTTTGCTGTATATGGCTTTTGAGCTTTCTGCACAATGTTGAACTTTTTGTAACATTGCTTCAGTTGCTACTTTTCTTGTTTAGATCTTTTTCGACTTCTCCGAGTGGCTTTCATCCTTCCTTATGCTTAAACACCCCGCCCGATTAGTCTAGCCCCCGAGCATCGCGAGTTTGGCCTTTGGCCTTTTCCCTCGATCGTGCTTTTCGACTAGACTTCTTTCGTCCGGGGTTTCACAATCAGAAGTTTAGAGCATTCGGACTTTAGTTGCGATTATAGAGATAAACATTGGTTTGCACGCAGGGTTGCACATGTGCAACACTATTAGGTGTAGCCCCCGACTTACTGCTTGATTGATAGCAATTGAGTAGCAAGTCAATTAATTTAAAGTTCCGACGCATGGTATCCTTTAAAACAAGCAATCTTCTCGACGGGGTTGCGCATGCGCAACACTATTAGGTGTAGCCCCTGACTTACTGCTTAATTGAGAAACAATTGAGTAGAAAGTCTAAGAAGATATTCAACACCCACAGATCATTTTAAGAGTAAAAACGACGTAGCTGCTCTACGTTCCATGAGTTGCTGATGACGGCGCCATCTTCTCGCTTAAGCCTGTAAGCTCCCGGACGTGTCACTTCATCGATGATGTAGGGGCCTTCCCAATTCGGAGATAACTTGTGCTCGTGCTTTTGACTTTTTATTAATACCAAATCGCCCTTGGAGAATGCTCGATTTCGGACGTTTCGGTCATGATAACGGCGTAGGGCCTGGAGGTATTTGGCCGACTGGACCGCGGTGACTTCCCTTGCTTCCTCCAGTCGATCAATATCTTCCATTCTGCTCTCCTCCGACTCGGCCTCTTTGAAATTCCGGACCCGAGGGGATCCAAGGTCAATTCTGTGGGTAGGACCGCTTCTGAGCCATAGACCAGGAAAAAAGGTGACTGCCCGGTTGCCCTGCTGGGGGTGGTTCTCAGCCCCCAGAGTACCGAAGGCAATTCTTTTATCCATCGGGTGGCGTATGGTTTGAGCCGGTCGAAAATGCGCGCCTTTAAGCCCTGCAACACCATGCCGTTTGCCCTTTCTACCTGACCATTGCTCTTTGGATGAGCCACGGAGGCGAAGCAAACTTTGATGCCCAGCTCTTCACACCAGTCTTGAAATTCTTCTCCTCGGAATTGAGTTCCATTGTCCGTGATAATCCTGTTTGGTACGCCGAATCTTACGACGATCTCCTGGAAAAATTCTTTGGCCTTGGTTGCTGTGATTGTAGCTACTGGTTTTGCCTCTATCCACTTGGTGAATTTATCGACGGCGACAAAGAGATGAGTGAAGCCGCTGTGAGCTTTCTTCAATGGGCCGACCATGTTGAGCCCCCAGACTGCGAACGGCCAAGTGATCGGAATTATCTGCAGCTTCTGAGTGGGCACGTGTATTTGGCGTGCAAAAAACTGGCATCCTTCACAGGTTCGGACGATATCTTCCGCGTTAGTTACAGCAGTCGACCAGAAGAAGCCTTGTCGATATGCTTTGCCTACTAGAGTGCTGGACGCCACATGATGTCCACAGATCCCCGAGTGAATTTCTCTAAGTAGATCTCTTCCTTCTTGCTCTGATATGCATCGTCTTAGAACTCCGGAAGCACTTTTTCGGAACAATTCTTCGCCTACTATCACGTAATTCTTGCTGCGACGTGAGATACGTTCTGCCTCTGTCCGGTCTTCTGGAAGTTCGTCTTTTAACAGGTAATTAAGGAAAGGAGCCGTCCAATCTGCGTTGATGACCAAGACTTCTTCTCCAATGGGTATTTCTTCCGACTTGCCTTGTTCTTGTCTTGGACTTATTGAAGGATTATGGAGCTCTTGACGAATCTGTGCCGACCGGTATCTTGTTGCGAGTGGAACCCAGCCTTGCCAATTCGTCTGCTGCTTCATTGTCCCGGCGGAGCACATGAATGAGCTCCAGCCCGTCGAACTTGCCTTCCAGCTTCCGTACCTCCTGGCAGTATGCTGTCATGTTGTCCTCGACGCACGACCATTCTTTTTGTACTTGATTGATTACCAGCATGGAGTCGCCCCGAATAATTAGCCGTCTGACACCGAGGGATATCTTAATGCGAAGCCCGTGGATGAGTGCCTCGTATTCGGCGGCATTGTTTGACGCCGGGAAGTGAATATGGAGGACGTATTTCAGGCGCTCACCTGTTGGAGAGATGAGGACCACGCCGGCTCCTGCGCCGTTGAGCATGAGGGAGCCGTTGAAATACATCGTCCAGTACTCCAGTTCTTCAGTAGTCGTCAGAGTTTGCAATTCTGTCCATTCAGCGGTGAAGTCGGCAAGTATTTGGGATTTTATTGCCGTTCACGGCCTGAAAGAGATTTCGAAGGCCCCGAGCTCGACTGCCCATTTTGCGATCCGCCCGGTGGCCTCCCGATTGTGGAGTATGTCCCCAAGCGGGAAAGTGGTAACCACCGCAATTGAATGCTCCTGGAAGTAGTGCTTGAGCTTGCGAGAGGTGAGCAACACGGCGTACAATAGTTTTTGTACCTGCGGGTAGCGCACCTTGGATTCTCCCAGCACCTCGCTGATGAAATAGACTGGCCGCTGAATTTTCTGTAGGTGCCCCTCTTCCTTCCGCTCTGCAACGATTGCGGCGCTGACTACATGAGTCGTCGCGTCAATATAGAGCAAAAGGGGCTCTTCGAGCATTGGAGGGACCAGCATAGGTGGGGATGATAAGAATATCTTCAGTTCTTCGAAAGCTTGTTGTGCTTCGGAGGTCCATTGAAAGTTACCCTGCTTCTTTAGAAGTTTGAAAAAGGGCATTCCTCGAGATCCTAGCCGAGAGATAAATCTGCCGAGTGCCACCATACATCCGGTGAGCTTCTGGACGTCCTTTTGGCTGGTTGGAGGTTTCATTTTCAGAATTGCATTGATCTTCTCTGGGTTTGCCTCGATGCCACGCTGTGACACAATAAATCCGAGTAACTTTCCTGACGGGACTCCAAAACGCATTTTTCTGGATTCAGCTTCATTTTGTAAGCCCTTAGGCTTTCGAAGGTTTCCGCCAAATCGAATCTGAGGTCTTCGCCATGCGGGTCTTGACAACGACGTCGTCGACATACGCCTCCACGTTGCGCCCGATCTGGGAGTGAAAACATCGCTGTATCGCGTTGATAAGTTGCACCAGCGTTTTTCAAACCGAATGGCATCGTGACATAGCAGAATGCGCCAAATGGAGTGATGAACGAAGTTTTGATGTAGTCTTCTTCTTTGAGCCTGATCTGATGGTATCCCGAGTAGGCATCCAAAAAACTGAGGAGTTCACAGCCTGCCGTTGAATCTACCACCTGGTCAATGCGAGGCAACCCGAAGGGATCCTTCGGGCAGGCCTTGTTGAGATCGGTATAATCAACGCACATGCGCCAGCTTTTATTCTTTTTGCGAACAAGCACTGGGTTTGCTAACCAGTCAGGATGATACACTTCTTTTATGAAACCTGCTACTAAAAGCTTTGTGATTTCTTCTCTAATGGCTTCTTTCCTGTCTTGAGCAAATCTTCGGAGTCGTTGCTTGATGGGCTTCGCCTTCTCATCAACATTTAAAGAGTGCTCGATCACCTCCCTGGGAACGCCGGGCATATCGGATGGTTTCCACGCGAAGATGTCCCGGTTGGCCCGAAGAAAGGTGACGAGCGCGTCTTCCTATTTGGGGGTGAGGTTTGTCCCGATCAGAGCCATCTGGGCGGAGTTGGACGGGTCGAGGATTACCTTCTTGGTCCCTTCGTTGGGCTTCAGGCTTGCCTTGACCTGCTTCTTGGTTGGTACTTCTCCTTCATCTTCTTGGTGTGCGGCTACCTGATGGATCTTCTCTCTGTCACTTGCCACCTCTTGTGCTTCGGCCATCTCACAGCTTTCTCTGTCGCAGACAAACGACCGTCTGACATCACCGCGGACGGAGATGATGCCCTTCGGCCCTGGCATTTTCAGGACGAGGTAAGTGTAATGAGGTATGGCCATGAATCTGGCCAAGCCGGGTCTTCCCAGGATAGCATGATATGCTGTCTGGAAGTCGGCTACCTCAAAGTTGAGGTACTCTGTCAGAAAATTCTCCTTAGTGCCGAATGTGACCGGCAAGGTGATCTGTCCGAGTGGTACCGAAGAGGTTCCAGGAATTACGCCATGGAATGGTGATGAACCCCGCTTCAGCTCAGAACGAGGAATCTTCATATCGTCGAAAGTTTTGGAGAAGAGAACATTGAGTCCACTCCTCGTCGACCAGCACCCTTTTGAGTTTAACATTGCGCACCACCGGGTCCAATACCAGCAGGAATCTTCCGGGATAAGAGATGTGATCCGGGTGATCCGAACGGTCAAAGGTAATGGGAGCCTCGGACCATCGGAGATACTGGGGAGCTGCTGGCATGATAGCGTTGACATCCCTGGCCATGAGTTTTTGCTTTCGCTTTGACTCATAAGCCATCGAGCCTCCGTAGATGTAATTAAGCTCCCGTTCCATCTTTTGGTACTCGCGTTCATCATCTTCAGGGGAATCTTGCTTCTTCTTATCTTCTTCTTTTGCTTCGCCTCTGGCTGGCCGCTTTCTGGATTCTTTGGCAAATCTCCTCAAAGTGAAGCAATCTTTCGCAGCGTGTTTACCTTTTGGGTGAAAAGGACAGATAGCCTCCATCACCGTATCGTAGTCGTCGGTGCGTGGCGCGCGATGTCGGCCTTGCTCGGCTGCTGCCACTATTTCTTCAGGTTTCCGCTTCCTGTCTCGCTGTCTTGACGACTCGGCGTGATCCTTCCTATCTTTTTATCGTGGGCGATCGTCTTGCCGTTCGGCCAAAGCGTCTGAGGCCGTCGCATAGCGATCCGCCAGCTCGAACATCTCCCTTACGGTGGCTGGTGGCTTTCGAGACATCTTCTTGATCAGGTCAGGGTCGTTGACGCCCATACGGAATCTTTGCAATGATTCTTTTACGAAATATCACGATCGTATTCTTCTTTTGCATGAAGCGCCGGATAAATTCTCGGAGCGTCTCATTCTTTTTCTAGCGAAGCTGGTATAGATCCCATTGCGTTCCAGGGCGTTCATAAGTGCCTTGGAAATTGGTGATGAATTGCTCACAAAGATCCTCCCAGGAATCTATGGAGTTCACCGGAAGCCCTGTGAGCCACGCTTGAGCCGAAGAGGTGAGCATGACTGGGAGGTAATTGGCCATCACGTTGTGATCGCCCCCGGCAGCCATGATCGCAAGAGAGTAAACTTGGAGCCAAGCTTCTGGATCTCTTTCTCCGTCGAATTTGGTGATGCTTTTGGGATTGAATCCGTCTGGCCAAACCACTCGGCGGAGGCGAGGGGTGAAAGCTCGGATGCCCTCAATAGGGCCATTGCTGCGCCTTCGTGGAGAGCGTTGATGGGGCGACCTAGCCCGGCGATCTTCACTTTCCCCCCTATTATGATGGAAGCGATTTCGGCGGTCGTCCCGATCATCGTGGCCGATGCCAAAACGTTCATAATCATCTCTGCGCCTATGGCGCTCTTCGTCTTCTCGGTCATGCCGTCTTGCGTTTAGATCCGCACGAAGATCCCGGTTGATGTTATGCCTAGCGTCCTCTCCTCGTCGAAGCTCTCGCCTGTGATGGCTACGGGCCGTATTGCTGCTAGCGGCTTGTGAGCTGACTCGGCGAGTACGGGATGGCTCCTCCTGGTGCTGCTGGACTGCTGCCGCCGCAACCATGGCCTGAACTTGAGCCACGATCGGAGCGGTAGGACTATCAGGACCAAGCAATGGTCCTAAAGTATCAAGGAACGTCTTGGAGGCGACGATGTTCTGCTGAGGTGTTTGAAAAACCGATTGGTTCCCCATTTTTGACTGTAATATTTCTTCATTGACATGGCGTCCTCTGTGCTGGAGGAGTCTCACGCGGCCTTCTTGGTGATGACGTTCTTCTTCTGCAGCGTTCGCTGCATCCTTCTGTTGCGGAGATTCGTCTTGCAGTTCTTCGATCACGAAGACGCCGCGAAACCTCCAGAAATCTTCCACCTCATCTTCTGAATCGGCGGGACAAGAGGACGAGGAATACTGACCTTTAAGTCCGAGTGGTTTTCTAGTGTGCTGGACCACTCGGCGTTTGTCAGTATCCAGCTCCAGCTCGGGACGGGGTTCAGAACTTTGGCTTACCGTCCATGGACAGATGGCCACGTCTGTTCCCGATCCGAGTGGTTGTTCTATTGAGGGAACCTCAGAATTACCTCCGGATGGAACTGATCCGAGTCCGAAAAGGAAAGATGGCCAAAATCGTCGGCGATGAAATCCAGACTTCCGAAGCAAAACGCCTGGGCCGGAGCGAAGGTGGCCTTGCTTTTGCTGAAAATCGCCATCGAACTTGCTGGGATCGATCCTAGCGCAGCCCCTACCTGGCGCGCCAACTGTCGACGTTTGTTACCGATAATAAAGAAAAGGGGCTAGGCGCTGGATCCAAACTCGATGGTAGCATAAGACACGGGGAATTATACAGGTTCGGGCTCCCTCGGTGGAGATAATACCCTAGTCCTGTGCTCTGGGATTATGATTGGCTAGCTTATTTGCTGATGATGTCTTCGATGGTTCCTCGCCCCTCCCTTTATATAGCAGAGAAGGGCGGTTACAATTATGGAATCCCACTCGGATACGAGATGGAGATTGCACTTTCATATCTATCCCGAATCTATATTAGTTTGGATTACAATCATCCCTTGCCTAATACGACTTGGTTTCCTTTGCTTGGACTTGTCCTGATCCTTTGCACCTCGCTCAGCCCAATACACTTCCGGCCTTCCGTAGTCGGCCTGGTTGGGCCTCGCAGGTCTGCCTTATGGGCCCCCGGGGTGCATTTCCCCCACAGGTTCGACGATGCAAAATTCTGCCTGTTCCACAGGGCTCCAGGCCATGACCTGCGAAGAAGCAGGGCTTGGCAGAACAAGCTGGACGCTTTCTATGATGGGCGTGGTGAGATGCCCACACTCCCAAAGGAAGGCAAGCAACCAGACAGGGTAAATACCGGGGCGGACCTCGATGACCTCGACCTGGAGTTCCAGCAGGGCGACCGCCAGATCGACGTCATCTTCGATGGCTCATCAGCTTACCAGTCTCAGCGCGAGCTCAAGGTTGCTTCACGCACCGTCTATCAAGTTACTGCCGAGAGGCCCGTCGAACAGCACTGCAAGTGGGCTGGGTCCACTATCATTCATCGAAAGATGCTCTCCAAGGTATGGCCAAAGACCTAAAAACTGCCTTGGTCATGACCCCACCATCAGCAATACCATGGTCGGGCACATCATGATTGACGAGGGCAGCTCCCTTAATCTACTACAAGCCAGCGCACTCAACCGTATGCAGATTCCCCAGTCGAAGGTCTAGAGCATAGCGGTTCCATTCTTCGAAATTGTTCCTAGGAGCTCGACTACCCCTCTTGGGCAAGTGGTCTTGCTTGTCACCTTCGACGACTTGGACAACTTTCGCACCAAGCTAATCACCTTTGAGGTGGTCGAAGGAGATCTCCCGTACAACGCTATCCACGGGCGACCAGCGTTGATCAAGTTCATGGCGGCCAACCACTACGGCCATCGTTTTATGAAGTTGCCAGGCCCTAACGGTATCATAACGGTGCGAGGCGATCTCAAGGCAGCGCACGGATGTGAGACCAAGGCCTTAGCCCTCGCCGGCATGCTGCCTCAGCGAGGTCCTGAGGCAACTGTGAAGAATGCTCGTCAGAAGGCGGCAATCCAGCCTAGCGGGTCGATGAAGACTGTGCCGCTCAAAAAGGGCGACTCGACCATGTGTGTTCACATCTCGCCCGAGCTGAGTTCCAAATAGGAACTCGAGCTCGTCACCTTCCTCCGTGCCAACAAGAGCATATTCGCTTGGGAGTCGGCAGACATGCCGGGAGTCCCAAGGGAGGTGATCGAGCACAAACTGCAGGTCAAGCCAGATTGCCAACCCGTGCGCCAGAAGCTGCGTCGATTCTCCCCTGAAAAGGTTGCTATAATCAAGGAGAACCTCGATAAGCTGTTGAAGGCCAGGTTCATTCGCGAGATAGACTATTCCGAATGGTTGGCCAACCCGGTCATCGTGCAGAAGAAAGGCGGGAAGTCGAGGATGTGCGTGGATCACACGGGGTTGAACTCGGCTTGCCCGAAGGACAACTTCCCTCTCCCGCGCATCGACCAGATCATCGACTCCACCGCGAATGCCAGGATGCTAAGCTTCTTGGACACCTATTCTGGGTATCACCAGATCAAGCTAGCGGTCAGCGACGAAAGCAAGACGTCGTTCATCACACCATTCGGAACTTACTGTTACACGACCATGTCGTTTGGTCTCCGCAATGCCGACGGGACATTCTAGCGCCTGATGACCAAGACATTCGACCCTCAAATCGGTCGCAACCTCGAGGACTACATGGACGACATCATCGTCAAGAGCTCCTCTGAAGACAACCATGTTCAACACCTTGAGGAGATCTTTGCCAACCTGAACAGGCATAGGATTAAGCTTAATCCTGAGAAATGTGTGTTCGACGCTGCTTCAGGAAAAGTGCTCGGCTACATGATCGGGGGCTCAAGAGTTGGTCCGAATCCGGAGAAGATTGAGGCGATCGAGAATGGCACCCCCGACCTCGGTAAGGCAGGTACAATGCCTCACCGGCCGCATGGCCGCCCTCAGCTGGTTCACTCGAGGCTTGGCGAGCGTGGGTTGTCGTTCTTCAGAGCCCTGTGCAAACAAGGGAGTTTCGAGTGGACGCCGGAAGCGCAGTAATCCTTCGACGAGCTGAAGGTATACTTGTCAACCCACCCTTGCTTACAACTCCGCAGCTGGGCGAGAAATTGCTGCTCTACCTCGTGGCCACCTCCCAAGCTGTCAGTGCTGTCTTGGTGGCTGAGCGGGATGCACGGCAGCACCCGATCTACTATGTCAGCGAGGTCCTACACGGCCCAAAGGAGCGCTACCCAAGTTCAAAAACTACTGTACGCTCTCCTCATGGCCTCGCGCAAGCTTCGACAATATTTCCAAGCACACTCCGTGGTCGTCCCAAGCAACTTTCCACTCGGAGAAATCTTAAGGAATCCAGAGGCCTAAGGTCGCATCGCCAAGTGGGCCATGGAGTTGGCAGCTTTTGATGTCCAGGTCGTAGCTCGCACGGCCAACGAGTCGCAGGTGCTCGCCGACTTTGTGATCGAGCAGACATTGCAACCCACTCTCGAGCTTGAGGTCGAGGAGGAGAAGCCCTAGATCATGTACTTTGACGACTCGAGATCCTTCAAGCACTCGGGGGCTGGAATCCTTATTCTCACCCCGCGTGGCGATAAGCTAAGGTACGTGGTTCATTTCAGGTTTCCAGCGACCAACAATGTGGCAGAGTATGAAGCTCTCCTGGCGGGTCTTTGAGCTTGCAAGGCGCTGGGCGTGCGCCGGTTAATTGTCAAGGGCGACTCCTAGCTCGTTGTCAATCAATTCAACAAAGACTACCAGTGCTCGGGAGACTCGATGGTCGAATACCTCACCAAGGTACGTAAAATGGAGAAGTGGTTTCAGAATCTGGAACTCAAACACGTACCTAGGAAGGACAACTCTAGTGCTGATTTCCTCTCCAAGCTCGGCTCATCCGACGACGAGATTCCTTCAGACGTCATCCTAGAAACCTTGACGGCGCCTTCGATTTCCGACCAAGAGGTCTCAGTCGTCATCATTGAAGGTATTCCCTCATAGGCTGAACCAATCAGCAATTTTCTTGCACGAGGCGAGCTTCCATCCGACCCCGTCGAGAGGAGCTGGATCAAGCGTCGGGCGTGTTCATACAAGCTCGTTGACGATAAACTTTACCGATAGAATGTCTCTGAGGTGCATCACCACGGAGGAGGGTAAGTACCTGCTAAACGACATCCACTCGGTAAAGCCTTCCGCATGGGGTTCTACTGGCCAACAACGCTTTAGGATGCTTGCGATATCGTTCACACCTATCGAGCTTGCCAGTTCCATGCTCGGAAGTCGCATCAACCCGCCTACACACTCCAGACCATCCCGTTGTCTTGGCCCTTCCCGACATGGGGGCTGGACATCCTCGGCCCTTTCCCTCAAGCAGTTGGGGGTAAGAAATTCTTGTTCGTCGCTATCGACACTTTTACCAAGTGGATCAAAGCCGAACCCGTCTCGACCATCACAGCTCGAGCGACCGTCAGGTTTTTCCACTTGTTCGTGGTCACTAGGTATGGAGTTTCATGCAGAATTATCACTGACAATGGAACACAATTTACCAGTGAATTGTTCCAGGAATATTGCAAAGACATCGGCACCAAAGTATGCCATACTTCGGTGGCCCATCCACAAAGCAATGGAGCAATAGAGCGCGCCAACGGACAGATTGTTCAAGGCGTCAAGAAACGAATATCGGATGAGCTCGAACGACACGGCCAGACCTGGGTGGATGAACTTCCCACCGTCTTATGGTCTATTCGTACCACGGTTAGCCGAGCAACAGGGTCCACACCCTTCCGGCTCGTGTTCGATCTTGGCGAATCACGCCTCCGGAGGTTAGGTTTGGGCTCTACTAGGGTCGACTTAGTGCGACTGTGTCGACTTCGAGTAAGAATGGTCTCTTGACCTTACCTTGGCAGAAGAAGTAAGATGTCGTGCACTGCTACGATCAACGCATTACCTGCAAGCTCTTTGTAGACATGTGTCTCGATCGATACGACCTAGGGAGCTCCTTGTTGGGGACCTAGCCCTAAGACGCATTCAGGGCTCATCCAACACCAACAAGTTATCCCCACGGTGGGAGGGCCCCTATAGAGTTGTTTCAACAGATCACATAGGGCTTACCGGCTAGCAATGCCTCGATGGCAGAGAGCTCTCTAGCTCGTGGAACATTGACCAGCTTCAAAAATTCTATGTGTAACGTCTTTACCTCAAATTTCAATAAAGCTGTTGTTCAATTGTTATGTTGGTCTTTGCGCCCTTTCTTTATTTCATACTTCGTGCTGACTTGAGTTCGAGATTTCTTTGAATCCGACTTGCATACAAGCGCGCTTGCTCTTGGCCCGAATGTTGCGAGCTTAAAATTCACCTCCAGTGGTCAAGCTACTCGTAAGTCGAATCTCTTCGCATCCCAGCTCCCCTTGTGCCAGGGTTCGAACCAAGCCACATTTGGGACGAACGAGCAAGGCACAAATCGTGGTCAGGATTCGAAAGTCTAACCTAGAAACGACCTTGATATCTTCGGGTTTAAGCTACCCTGTGGGTCTTTATTGAGTTGTACTTAGCAAATTTCTCTGTGGACTTTTTCTCGACCTTGTAGGTTTCTAAACTTGTGCCCAAGGCTGGTGTTGCTCGACCTTGGTCCCAATGGGGGCTGAACTAGGGCATACTACCTCGGAGAAAGGCTAAGTACGCAAAAAAACAATAATAACAATAAGGGAAGTAAACGGAGACACAAGTTCATTTCACCCAAAATGACTTTGTTTCATCCCTCTTAAACTGACTATCTTTTTACAAGTTGTTAGGTTCTTATTTACAGGTCAGCCATGTCACGAGCAAGCTTTTCTTGCTCAAGTTTGGCAACCTTAATCCTAAGGGTCGATAGCTCGCCTTGGAGATGAAGAGCTTCGGCAGCGTCGTTGGCGGCACGGCCGTTAAATCTGAGTTGGGCAGGCGCTCTTATTGTCTGATGCGCTGCCCTAGTTTCTCCTCGAGCTCGGCGACTTTAGCCTCGAGCTCGGTGGGGGCCTTCATCGGGACGGCCGCCTGGGCCACAGCTGCCTTTATTGCCTCCTCCGCCTTAGCTCGTTCGGCCTCGAGCGCTTTGGTCACCCGCGCGCGCTCCTCCACCACGGCCTTGAGTGCTTGGTCGCGTTCGGTGTTGACGGCCTGATTGAGGTCGGATGCGTGGGAGACCTCGAGCACCCTCATCGTCTGGCGAAGAGCAGCAAGTTCAGCAGAGTGGTCCGCTGCTTTGCGCTTGGCTTCCTCTTGCTCGGTCCCCAAGGACTTTATGAGCTTGAACCGGTGCTTCTCTCGCTCCTCCACCAAGTCGAGAAAGATCTTCAGTGCATCGGAATACGTCTGAAGACCTTGCAGTCCTTGGACGATGAGGTCGATGGCTTGTGAAGAAGTGTGGACTTTGTCAAAAAAGGCTTGAATTGAGATTCAGTATGAACAACAAGAAGTTTCGTACCTGGCTAAGTCGGTCCTCGAAGTGTGCATGGTGAGGCTCAATAGGCCTGCTGCCTGACGTCTTGGGCGCGGTGCCGCCCTCTGTAAGATCGAGGATGCGCCTAGAGGGTGGGTGAATAGGTGTTTTATAAAATTAATCGCTCTCTAAAATAATTTGCTCTAATCAACCCCTATGTCAAAACTTAATCAAAAATAATACGGAAGCGATAAGCTAGGTTTTGACAATTAAGGCCTAAATCAACTAGGCTCACTAGTGCACTAACTAAATTAATTCTCTACACAAGAATTGCTAGGATGAACAAGCAAACTAAACTACGCAATTCTAACACAATCAAGCAATCAATAATATATCAACAATATAAAAGCTTGAATGTAAAAGAGACAAGAGACATGATACTTTTTACCGTGGTGTTTGGAGACTTGTCAGTCTCCCCTAATGCACGTTGAGACTAGCCCAAGCTCTTGGACCAGCTCCACGCTTGAGCACTCACCTCGATTCCACTAGGTGTGGTTTTTCACGCTTCCGCGTAGGCTCAACCCGAACCTTCACAAACTTTGCCGGGGCGTCTCACAACCTTGAGAGCTCCCGTGCCCGACGCTCTACGCCGTCTAGGAGTTGGCAACCTCCAAGAGTAACTAGCCGAGTCTCCGCTCGAGCTTCACCTAGCACAACACATGCGTTTCCGGTGATCACCAAGTGCAACACATGCACCAAGGCCTCCCTCAAGTGCAACACATGCACAAGAGGCTCTCAATTCACTTCCTAATTGCAACACATGCAATTAGGGTTCACTCTTAGCTCAAGAAGCAAATGGAAGAGGGCAACACATGCACACAACTCCCATACACTCATAATAACTCCAACACCCTTTGCCTTTGCTCCAACCACCAGCAAAAGCCCCCCAAGGCCTCTTTATATAGCCTCCAAGCCAAAACTAGCCATTGAGGGTCGAATTGGGCAAACACGCAGGAAACCCGATACTACCGCCCTAGTAGAACCGGTAGCACCGGCCTACGGGCCAATAGCTAGAAAACTAGCCGTTATCAGCAAATTCGGTAGCATCGGCCAACTGGGAGCGGTGCTACCGCTCGCCGGTAGCACCGGCCACAAGCTCGGTAGCATCGGACCCAAGCAAACCTCAAAAACATCCCTCTCTGGGATTTCCACACCGGGGGTTCATCTGATGCTACCACTCCTCCGGTAGCACCGGGCTACCATGGGCGGTAGCACCAGACTGCCTGACCGCCCAAACCCCTCTCGGGTTTTCTTACACCGCCCTGGGGCTTGGTGCTACCGCCGGCCGGTAGCACCGGCCTACCATATCCGGTAGCACCGGATTACCAGGGAAAAAGCAGATTTTTCACACAAATCTTTTCTTTTCAACCCAAATACCAAAAATGATTTATTCTTTGAGCAATGTGATGATCAACACATGATCAAGCAATTTGCAAAACACATTTGCAAATCCAATTCACATTCTCCAAAGAATCATATTAAGCACAACTTATTTGCAAATAAACTTTAAAACTTATGAGATCAATCCTTTAGCCATGTAAGGATCAACACATGACCCCAACACTTTGCAAAACACATTTGCAAATGCCAACACATGCTCTAAGATCGAAACACACAACTTCTTAGCTTATCTGCAAAATACACTTGCAAATAACAAATCCAACTCGTGAAAACACATTTCTCAAACAACTCAAGATCTATTTGCAGAACGTATTAAGAAAATCAAACCCGAGTCTATGAGATTAATCCCCCTAGCCATGTGAAGGTCAACACGAGACCCAGTCAACTTGCAAACACCCATTGCAAGCCATACTCACATGCTCTCGAATTCCAGACTCATAGAACTTGGTTTATTCGCACAACGAACTTGCAAATAACACATTAAACCAATTTCATGCTTGAGCACTACTCTTTGCAACATATGCAAAAGTCTAGCTCCAAGCAATACCAAATCAAGGTGCATGAACTCTCTAATTGCAACACATGCAATTCTCTAGTTTCATACAACCATACTAAAACCAAATCAAACGTATGAGCTCTCTACTTGTAACACATGCAAGCCTCTAGCTCCATGCAACCTCATAAACACCAAATCATGCTTGAGCTCTCTCCTTTTGCAACACATGCAAAACTTAGCTTCAAACAACCACTTTGATTTTCAAAGATTTGTTTTGTAAATAAAAACAAAAACATGAAGTTTCAACAATTTGCAACACATGCAAAAATGAATCTTCACGCAAAAGCCGACGCATTAGCTTATCCCATTTGCAACACATGCAAATCAAAACTTTATGCGAAAACCAAATGCATATGCTTTTCTTCTTTGCAACACATGCAAATCAAAGCATAATGCAACAACAACCAAGCACAAGCTTAACTCATTCGCAACACATACCAAATGGTTAGCTTTATGCAAAAACCAAATCCAAATAAGATTTGAGCTCGAGTGAACACGGGATTGAGATTATCAACACATGATGAAGCTCAAGTTAGGACTCAACCCCTCTTAATAGCACGGCGATAAAAACTAGACTTAAAGACTAGAAAATCCTTAGCCTATCTAGTTATACCTTGAGCCACCGCACGCAAGCAATCCCCTTTGGGGTCTTTATGATCTTCACTCTTACGCTCCCCCGGGATCATCACTCAGCTCTTCTCTTGATCTCTACGGGATCTCCTCTTGACGCCCATCACCTCATGATGTCATTCTTGTCTCGTTTTTATCATCTCAATCATCTTTGGACTTAACCTAACTCAAATATAACTCATGAAAGTAGTTAGTCCAAGATGCATGGTTGTCTCAATTATCTCTTGCACTCCATTAACACATAATAGATGCATTTAGATCAATTGAGCACAACCTTAATCAATTTGAATGATATAACTGTGTCCTAAGTACAATAATGCAACACATGTTTTTATTATACTTAAGAACTATTCATTTGTCCTTGATTAATCAAGGAACACCATCAATACATGATGAAGTGTTCTTAAATGATCAAACAGACAAATGAACTCAATTTAAATTTTCATTTAAATTGACTCTTCAAGTTAGAGTGTGAACTCCCCCTAAATGTGTGCATCCATGTAATATATGGATTGGGAAACATGATGCACATTTTGTGGTTAATATAATGGGAACATTCATACTTTAACTTGAATCCTAAGTATGCAATAAGATAATAGAAATGAATACAAGTGCATACATTGAGTTTTCCATTTTCCATCCAAATTTGAGACTAATAAGAATGTAGCTCAATAAACATGTTAGTCTCATAATGATTAGATTTGTCATTAAACAATGATTAAACATTAATATTAAATCAATCACCAAAACCAATAGAGCTTGAACTTACACCCTCTATTGCTACCGGGTTGCCTGGGTGAGGGTCTTCAGGCACTCCACCGGCGGCGGCCTCATCCTAGGCTTCTTCCCCCAGGGGGCTTAATCTACCCCTGGGCTCGGCTCTGGCGGTCGGGTTGATCTCGGCCTCCGTGGTCGGAGCGTCGTCCTCAACTTCCATGGCCGAGACAACCTCGGCAGGAACGGCTTGGGTGGCCTCAGCCGCCGTGGCCGAGGCATCCTGAGCATCGTCCTCTGCGGCGATCTTAGATGGGTTGGCGCCGACTTCAGCGTCCATGGTGTCATCGACCTCATCCTTGTTGGCGGCAGACGAGGTCTCGCCCTCGGCTGGGTCATCGGCGCCTTGTTCGGCTTTGTCAGCCAAGACCCAACTATGTGGGCCTGTGGGGGCGTGACCCTGGCTTGAGCGCTGGTGGGGTGCCAGCTCGTAGGAGGCTTCCTCCTCCTCCTCGGACTCAGACTCACCCTGGACAAATGCCATGGTCAAGATGGGCAAGGGCTGAGCTCGAGCACTCAGAGTCTGCGACAAGGAAAAGCTACTAAGCTGAAAGACAGAAAGGAAGCCGTGCAAATGAAGAGCTGATGGCATACCTGAGTCGACAGCCTCCGCTTCGTAGGGGGCTGGCGAGGACCTCGGCTCTCCGAGGGTGAGGAGGCATCCCTCCTTCGGGTGCCTCGAGCTTGGGACCTTGGAGCTCGCGGTGGTTCCAGGTCTCCCATTGCAGAGGACCCAGGGCACTGTGGTCGGGGCCCTTGAGTTGTCTAAGGACTCGAAGTCCTGGCGGCGGCCGCAGCGCTTTGTTGCTGCAAGGAGAAAGATATGTTAGAAAGCGAAGGGACGCGAGTAAGAGCTCGGGGGCTCGACCATGAGGAAGCTTACCACTGCACGGTCGCCCCACTCAACATGTTGCTTCTTCGGAGCCCGGTCGCTTGCTCTGCCTGGGGGTGGCCTCTTGCCCGCCTTTTTGCCCTTGTTCGCCTTGGGCAGCGGCAGCATTCTTCTTGCTGTATCAAATAACTCTTGGTGGTCCTGCAAGCATACCTAGAGGTCAGAGGAGATTTAAAGTGGTCGTGAGCTGAAGCCATGCTCGAGGCAACTTACCTCGGCTTCGGCGCAGCACGTTCCTTGAGACAGGGTCGTCGATGGAATAGTCATGCGCGGCCTTCCCAAACATCTCGCTCATCCTGGACGCGATCCAGGATTCCTTCGGCGCTGATTGGGAAGGCAATGTCATCAAAGAAACCCAAAGGTTAAACTCGATCAAATTTCAAGGCAAGGAGACCTACTAGATGTTCCTTCGCGAGTCAGGTCGTCACGACCTGTGGTCTCGTAGAATGGATGCTCCCTCTTTCACAGGGGAACACCCGATTCCGCAGGAAATCATTAGTGATGGCCTGCCCAGTGAAGCCGTCGCGTGGCGTAGATGTGGATGCGGCGATGGCCTTCTTGTTGACCTCCAAGTCGTCCGCCTTCGGGGTCTACCTCTTCTCGGTGATGGGGGTCCTGTCGTAGGCCAATGTGCCATGTTCTCCCAACTTCAAGCAGAAACAATGCTCGATCCACGGACCGAGGGAATCCCGAGCGTGGATCGGGGGGAAGGACCAGGGAAGTCCTGCCCACAGCCGAAAGTAGAAGCACCCGACCACGGGATCCTTCCCAAGTGGAACAAAGAAAAGAAGCGAAAGAATAGCGAGGGGTTGGGAAGGATTCCAAGGAACCCTCGCACAGGTGAGAAAAAATGGAGAGGGTGATGATCGAGTTCGGCACCAGATTGATGAGCTTGATCTCGCATTGGGCGAGAACCGAGACCATGAAGTCGCTCTCCGGCGTCCGCAGGCTGAAGAGCATGTAATGCTCGGTGCTGACGAGCTCGTCATCTCGCGGTCTCGACTCGGTCTCTCCGCCCGGCACCCGCCATGTCGCCGGGTCCAGTAGTCCAAGACCTTCGAGTTCTTTCAACTTCGCCATCGACATGGAGCTTCTCCCGAGCTTGGCCATGTGGAATTGTTTGAGGTCTAGTTGCGAGGAGTGAGGTGGCTTGGGCGAGAAGATTGGGACGCGAAGGCTGCGAGGAGGTCGAGAATTTTCCAAAGACACTGTTGGCCCGGGTTTTATAGTTGGCCCGGGTTTTATAACCTCTGCTTGCTGCTGGGTGAATTTCTCTCAAAAGATGTGCTGGCGGCGATTTGACAAGCGAACTTAATGATCTGGCAGCAGAATCGAGGCGTTACAGGCATTTCCACTACCAGATCGTGTTCGTACCAAGAAGTTGAAGCCCAGGGGTCGCCAGGTGTTCGACGCCAGAGTCCCTTTCATTGGTCTGTTTCCTCCGTCCAAATTATGAGGCCCAAGGTCGTCCCGAGCACCTGTCACGACCTTGAGCCTCGGGGGCTAGCTGACGAGGACTGAGAAAATCTCTAACAAGTGAACATGTGGTCAGCAGGGGGCTCCTAGCTCGAGCTCGGGCTGCGACATCACCGATCAAGACCTATGCTGCGCGGCTCCCTCCCGACCTCGAGCTTGGAGTCAAAGCCGGCTCCTACTCGGGAGGTGTAATACCGCTAAATCATTTTCCTGAGTTTTGGCCGGAGTCGTCTTCATTTTCTTGATTCAAGGATTTCTTCTGGAGAAAAGTTTTGTCGCTCGCAGTTTATTAAAGGTTTTGAGTTTTTTCGTGAAATATTTATCGGAATGGTTGTTTTCTCCGAACCGTTTAGTTCTGCGGTAAGTTGTTTATCCTGTCATTTGTCTTATCGCGCCAGGGATTAAATTATTTGGGTCGCGCTTTTGGTTAAAAGATGGATTTTGTAGGAGGGTTTTGGGAATTTCACCTAACCTCTCCTCTCTCTCCTTCTATTTTTGTGTGGTCGCTTAATTTTTTGGAAGAGCCAGCCGATTGCCTCTTCTTCTTTTTGTGCTAGCCGAGCCAGCCCATGGTGATGCCTTCCTCCCCTGGCGATCTTTCTCCTGGCACATGCTTCCCCTGGCGATCCTCCTCCTGGCGCATGCGCCCCTAGCTCCAGCACCCCAGCCGCGTGGCTCCAGTCCCTGCGCACCAGCTCCTGGCGCCTCCCCTGCTGCTTCTTCTCCATGGGCGACCCCACCTCCAGCTCTAGCTCCGGCGACCCCACCTCCAGCTCCAGCTCCGGCGACCCCCTTCTCCTCCAGCTAGCATCCTCCCCCACCTCCCTCCTTCCTCCATGAGCAAGACTTGAGGTGAAAACCCTAGGTATTTGGGGATTTTATTTCTTGCATGCAAGGTGTTTGTGCTAATGCCCAGCTAGGATGCATGATTTTGAGATGTTGGAGGTTGGGGAAATGGAGAGACTAGGGTGATTTGAAATTTCTGGTTCGAGCAGATTTTTGCCCCCTGTTAGAGCTGCTGTTTGAAAATTTTACAAGCGTTTCCTGGGGGTTTGGCTATAACGAAAGTTGTAGATAATTGAATTACCTTTCAATAGAGACCAAAATCGCTAATTTTCGTTCAGCCGTTTAAAAGTTATAGCTATTTTACCGCGTGCTGTCCAGAACGCGTAAGTTCTGCGGCTGTCTGCTGTTCGTCGCAGATCTGAGAAATATCGGTGCTTTTCCGGTCGGTTGGCTATAGAAAAGTTGTAGATAATCGAATTATCTTTCAATAGCGACTGAAATCACTAAGTTTCGTTCATCCGTCTAAAAGTTATGACTGTTTTACCAAGTGCTGTCCCGGGTTGGCAGGTTTCTGTTTCCAGGTTTTTAGGAGTGGGTTGCGAAGCTGACTTAGTATGAGTCTTGTGTTGATTTATGGGCATGTTTTTGAGTGAGTTATATCCATGTGCAGGTGGTGTGACCGCAGGTGTGGTAACCTCGTATCGCCACACCGTCTCGAGAAGTTGAAGGCAAGTGCATCAATTGATTGAATTTTGTGAAGTGTAGATTGCATGTCTTGATCGATTTGATATAAGAGCCGCTAATGCTTGTTGTGGTTATATTGACAACACTAGTATGGATGAAACTTGCATGTGCATCCTTGTTTGTTTGCTATGTGTGTTACATTGAAGAATTATGTGCCTTGTCGATGTGACTTGTTGTGTTAACTTGTGTTCCGTGTTGGTGCTTACTAGTAGGATTAGGGTATTATTGATATTAAAGCCATGAGTTTTGATTCAAGAATAATGGTTCAATTCGTAGTCATGATAAAAGATTATGGTTTTGTATGAAGTATTGATGATAAATGCATGTGAGGACGGAGTATGGAATTTGATTGCGAAAATGGTTTGATTTAAAATCAAGATAGATGGAATTAGTAATTACTCGAGTATTGGTGATGTGAGTATGATTATAAGTGTTGAGAGCGTGATTTTGAGTGTTGCGAATGCGATTATGAGGGTTGAGGATGTGAGCGGTAATTTATGGATGTGAGGTGGTGATAGTTATGTATTTGACTATGGCTATGCAAATGTGAGGAATGAATGTAGTTTGCAAATTGGTTTATGTCAATTGCATTTGTGCATTCATGATGGAAGAGGCGACTCATTCGATCAAGGGCCTCTGTGCTCACCGTAGTGAGTCTGAAAGTCCTACCTCGTAGTCCCATATCGTGGGTGTATGGGAGCGAGTCGAGAAGAGTAGGCACCCTCCACCACGGGGTGGAAGGGGATGAGAGGTGCACACCGACGGTGTGCACTCGGCCATACCCCAGGTATGTGCTAAAGAGGAGATGAGCACGCATGATGCATCATATGCATGGAAAATTGTGAAATCCGCATCTGTATTGTATTGACAATGATGAATTATGTTTAATGCATTGATTATGATGTATGGATTGAGATTCTGCTTTGTATGGCATAATTGCATATGTATTGCATTGACAATGATGAATTATGTTTAATGAGATGATTGTGATGTATGGATTGAGATTTTGCTTTGTATGGTATAAGTGCATCATATTGCATTAACAATGATGAATTATGTTTAATGAGTTGATTGTGATATATGGATATGAGCTTCTTCTTTTGTATGTTTTGTGCACTTGAGCATGAAAGCATAAACGCATTCCATTGCATTATGTGTTGCAACGGATAAATGGGATTGATAGGAATGGGAAGAACAGGTTGAGGATTGAGGCGTGGACTCATCCAGAAATATTTATTGAGGCAGAGGTAAGTTTTGTTACGTTCGAGTTGGTTGCGGTAAGTGGAGTCAATTGCTGCTTCTGTTCCTGGATGTTTTCAGTTAAGTAATGTTTATGGTAAATGATGGAGTAATCGTTCTCTTATGTTTTGGATCTTTTATGAATTCAACTGCCTTCATTTAATTACGAATGTCAATTAAAGAAACTGTTACTCTATGTTTTGAAGTAGCTGTATTTTAGTTTAATTTCTTACTTTGTCTACTTGTTGCACTTTGCTGAGTCTTGGACTCACGCTTGTTGTTTCCTGTTTTAGGTACCCTTGAAGTTGGCTCGTCTGGTTGGGAGTAGTATCACGTGCACGCCTTCGGCCTCCACAATCTAATTAACTGATTCGTTAAGTCTGGATGTAACTACTGTGTTTGTAATGTGTCATTTGTCGTGGGAGAGTTATTTATTTCTATTGGATGTGAGGTTGGTTAACTAAGGACCTGCTAGAATGATATCATGTGACTGCATATGTTTTCTGTCTGCTGAGTGGATGTCCTATTTTCTAGAGAGGTCATGCCAAAATTTTGTAAATTTCGATGACTTAGTTTTAAGCCGGTTTTAGAGTTTAGTGGTTGATTTCAATCAAGTTCGTATGGATGTTAGGCTTTTATGCCTACTTCGGTAATTCTCAGTTCATTTGATCTTGTTGTGGGGAATTATCGTGGGTTGGTAACCCTTTTGGACATGTGTGGGTTCGAGGGGTGTCGCTAGTGAAGCAGGGTTTTGGTAGCATTCGTGGTGCGATTGGCGCCGGGGTGTTACAGTTGGTATCAGAGCGGGCTTCAGGTCCGTGGTGTTTGAATGTAGTGAGTAATTCTAGAATGAATTAAAATTTTGCTGTATGAAAGTAGAAACATGATTTAGGTTGAACCTTTAAAATGTGGCCCTAGGGCAATAACCTTAAAACTTAAGGTAGAATGGTCAATTAATTTAAAAACTTGACACACTGATGCACAATAGGAAAGGGATGGGTTATCGTTGTATTGTGTTACAATGCTTATTTTTTGTTCTGCTGCTACTCTGATACTTGTTGGTAGGTTATATGTTAGTCTTGATAAGGCTATGATATTTTTGATGGCTATGATTTTGAAGTGGTGTTTTGTTTTGTGGGGTCTGGTGGGACTCTTTGTACCGGAGGTATGTCGGCCCTGTCGTGTAGTCGTGTTGGTCAGTGTGGCAATCGAAAGCCAGCACCAGAGGATTCATAACCCCGGGTGAGGATATTCCTAATTCCCTTGCCATAAATCGGAGAGTAATCGATTTCTTGTTTTTCGTGGTTGAGAAACTCGTTTTGGTGACTCTCTTTTGTCATGGGAGCTTTGTGATTTATCCGTGTTTCGGAGTTTGTGGTTATGACAAGGGTTGAATCTTGTTGTGTGCGGTAAAGTGAAGAGTATCGTTTTGCACCTCTTTGGTTGCTTTGCGTAGAAAGTTATGGATTCCTTCTTGTGTTGGTAGTTCTCCTAGTTTATAAGGAGTTGTTGTACTTCTGCTGTAGATGGAAGAATTGATGGAGTAAGTTTCAGGGCTTTGACTCATTTGGTCTTTTTGGGTTTAAGTCAAAGAAAAGGGGTTTTGGTGTTGCGCCTCGTTGGTTGTTGGCGGGGAAAGGCATGGAATTTCCATGCTGTCGTTCTCCAAGTTGAAGTTTTGGATTTGGGGCTTTAAAGGGATGAGTGTTATTCGATCGATTCGCTTTTCCTTTCCGTAAATTGATTTGTGTAACTCCTTCCCTTCGTGGAATTTTGGAGTTTGATAGTTGGTTTGGAGTTTTGTAGAATGGCATGGCTTGAGCCCTGTCATTTTCTAAGTCTTTTGAGTGTCGAGCTTCTCTAGAAGTTTCGTTGGCTTTTCTGGAAAGAAAATTTGGCAGTTAGAGTAAGTTGTGGGTGATTGAAGATCTTCCTGTCAAGGATTAGTAGATGTTTGTGTTGTTGGGTTAAGGTGGTCGACCCTAATTGGATAGATGGCAAGAAGTAGGTTGTGGGTCATGGTGATCCACGGATATAAGTGGAGATCTGGAAATAGTGTTTGCGTAAGGTTATAAAGGATTGTGTCAAAGAAGAAATAACAAGTTTGGTTGAGGAACTTGTTAATTAAGTGATGTCGATTAGTGAAGTGGTCTCTGTTGGGAATGAGTTTCCCCTCTTTTGTTTAAGAGATTGTGTGTTGATTGTGGGTTCAGATGTCGGGTTTGAGAATCGATTTTCTCTTCCCATGTGTCGATTTTGATGTTATAAGTAGTTTTGCTTTGATGACAGCCAGTTAAGTTGTTTTGGTTGTTGAGACCTTATGTCAAAGAGTTGCGTGGAGTCTCTCTTTCGTCTTGAGTGCTCCCCGATATAAATCTTATCGCGTTGATTTGAAAATGATAAAAGTGGTTCTTGAGATGTTCGAGATTTGAATTTGCCTTTGCGATTTGGCTTAGGAAGGAAATAGAGTGATCATGGGATTTTGTTGAATTTTCTCCAAGGTGATGTATGTAGTTTATTGGTTTAAAGAGAATTATATCTCTTTTGCATTCTAGCTGGAGTTAAGGATTATGACTGTTCGTGGTGTCGTGTTGAGTATAGTAAGGATTTATACTCTTGGGTTTGATTATGTGAGGGCGATACCCTCTTAAGAAAAGAACTAAGTGTGGTTTGGTATTGACTTGCGATCCTAGCATGAGCTAAGCGTTGGCCTCAAGTAGTTTAAAGGTGGATTATAATGGAGCCTTGTGACGTCGATTCAAATTCTTTTGGGTGGAATCAGTCGCTAAATGTTTTATTTCCGTAAGTTGTCGGAACCCTCGGTTTTATGGGTTAGACTCAATGTGGGTCAGTCGGAAATGGATGGTTCGGTTGCAAACCTTTTCATTGAGTGATTGTCTTGTTGTGTGAGACAAGTTTGAAAGAAGGTCAAGTTCGATTTTGTGTTATGGGGAAATTTGATTGTTGCCCTGTGGGGCTAATCAATTCAATAGTAAAGAATGATTTTTGATCATGTTGAAAAGATAAAAGTTGTGTTTTAATTCCTAGAGGATCCCGGCGTTAATTGGTTAGAAATAGTGGCATATTTGGATTCGGTCAGAAGTTGTTAATGGTTATGTGACTATAAAGGTTAGCTGTTGAGGAGAAATGTGAATCAGGGTTTCCTTTGTTCTTAGGGGATTTGGGTTTAGAACCCTAACTGTTCAATCGAATAGAATTCAGTGATGTGCCTAATAGAGTGTTGTGGCTTGTGTTAATCGTATTATCATGAGTTGTTGGTTGGTGGTATGAATTGGGAATTTTGGCTGTCTGCTCGGGTCTAATAGCGTCTGCGTGTGGATGATGTGAATTTCCAAGTGGTAAGGAGGTGACTCGAGTTTTGGAGTCCGGTGTGTGGGAAGTTCGCAACCTTGTTCTTTTGGATGTTTTCGCTTTATCAGTCGATTCCTGTTGTTCTTGTTGGAGTTCTTGTGGTGTTCAGAATTCGAGGTCGAATTCTGTTAAAGGGGGGAAGAGTGTAATACCGCTAAATCATTTTCCTGAGTTTTGGCCGGAGTCGTCTTCATTTTCTTGATTCAAGGATTTCTTCTGGAGAAAAGTTTTGTCGCTCGCAGTTTATTAAAGGTTTTGAGTTTTTTCGTGAAATATTTATCGGAATGGTTGTTTTCTCCGAATCGTTTAGTTCTGCGGTAAGTTGTTTATCCTGTCATTTGTCTTATCGCGCCAGGGATTAAATTATTTGGGTCGCGCTTTTGGTTAAAAAGTTGGATTTTGTAGGAGGGGTTTTTGGGAATTTCACCTAACCTCTCCCTCTCTCTCCCTTCTATTTTTTGTGTGGCTGCCAATTTTTTTGGAAGAGCCAGCCGATTGCCTCTTCTTTTTTTGTGCTAGCCGAGCCAGCCCATGGTGATGCCTTCCTCCCCTGGTGATCTTTCTCCTGGCACATGCTTCCCCTGGCGATCCTCCTCCTGGCGCATGCGCCCCTGGCTCCAGCACCCCAGCCGCCTGGCTCCAGTCCCTGCGCACCAGCTCCTGGCGCCTCCCCTGCTGCTTCTTCTCCATGGGCGACCCCACCTCCAGCTCTAGCTCCGGCGACCCCACCTCCAGCTCCAGCTCGGCGACCCCTTCTCCTCCAAATTAGCATCCTCCCCACCTCCCTCCTTCCTCCATGAGCAAGACTTGAGGTGAAAACCCTAGGTATTTGGGGATTTTATTTCTTGCATGCAAGGTGTTTGTGCTAATGCCCAGCTAGGATGCATGATTTTGAGATGTTGGAGGTTGGGGAAATGGAGAGACTAGGGTGATTTGAAATTTCTGGTTCGAGCAGATTTTTGCCCCCTGTTAGAGCTGCTGTTTGAAAATTTTACAAGCGTTTCCTGGGGGTTTGGCTATAACGAAAGTTGTAGATAATTGAATTACCTTTCAATAGAGACCAAAATCGCTAATTTTCGTTCAGCCGTTTAAAAGTTATAGCTATTTTACCGCGTGCTGTCCAGAACGCGTAAGTTCTGCGGCTGTCTGCTGTTCGTCGCAGATCTGAGAAATATCGGTGCTTTTCCCGGTCGGTTGGCTATAGAAAAAGTTGTAGATAATCGAATTATCTTTCAATAGCGACTGAAATCACTAAGTTTCGTTCATCCGTCTAAAAGTTATGACTGTTTTACCAAGTGCTGTCCCGGGTTGGCAGGTTTCTGTTTCCAGGTTTTTAGGAGTGGGTTGCGAAGCTGACTTAGTATGAGTCTTGTGTTGATTTATGGGCATGTTTTTGAGTGAGTTATATCCATGTGCAGGTGGTGTGACCGCAGGTGTGGTAACCTCGTATCGCCACACCGTCTCGAGAAGTTGAAGGCAAGTGCATCAATTGATTGAATTTTGTGAAGTGTAGATTGCATGTCTTGATCGATTTGATATAAGAGCCGCTAATGCTTGTTGTGGTTATATTGACAACACTAGTATGGATGAAACTTGCATGTGCATCCTTGTTTGTTTGCTATGTGTGTTACATTGAAGAATTATGTGCCTTGTCGATGTGACTTGTTGTGTTAACTTGTGTTCCGTGTTGGTGCTTACTAGTAGGATTAGGGTATTATTGATATTAAAGCCATGAGTTTTGATTCAAGAATAATGGTTCAATTCGTAGTCATGATAAAAGATTATGGTTTTGTATGAAGTATTGATGATAAATGCATGTGAGGACGGAGTATGGAATTTGATTGCGAAAATGGTTTGATTTAAAATCAAGATAGATGGAATTAGTAATTACTCGAGTATTGGTGATGTGAGTATGATTATAAGTGTTGAGAGCGTGATTTTGAGTGTTGCGAATGCGATTATGAGGGTTGAGGATGTGAACGGTAATTTATGGATGTGAGGAGTGGCTGATAGTTATGTATTTGACTATGGCTATGCAAATGTGAGGAATGAATGTAGTTTGCAAATTGGTTTATGTCAATTGCATTTGTGCATTCATGATGGAAGAGGCGACTCATTCTGATGCGGGCCTCTGTGCTCACCTGTAGTGAGTACGAAAGTCCTACCTCGTAGTCCCATATACGTGGGTGTATGGGAGCGAGTCAGTAAGAGTAGGCACCCTCCACCACGGGGTGGAAGGGGGATGAGAGGGTGCACACTGACGGGTGTGCACTCGGCCATACCGGTATGTGCTAAAGAGGAGATGAGCACGCATGATGCATCATATGCATGGAAAATTGTGAAATCCGCATCTGTATTGTATTGACAATGATGAATTATGTTTAATGCATTGATTATGATGTATGGATTGAGATTCTGCTTTGTATGGCATAATTGCATATGTATTGCATTGACAATGATGAATTATGTTTAATGAGATGATTGTGATGTATGGATTGAGATTTTGCTTTGTATGGTATAAGTGCATCTGTATTGCATTAACAATGATGAATTATGTTTAATGAGTTGATTGTGATATATGGATATGAGCTTCTTCTTTTGTATGTTTTGTGCACTTGAGCATGAAAGCATAAACGCATTCCATTGCATTATGTGTTGCAACGGATAAATGGGATTGATAGGAATGGGAAGAACAGGTTGAGGATTGAGGCGTGGACTCATCCAGAAATATTTATTGAGGCAGAGGTAAGTTTTGTTACGTTCGAGTTGGTTGCGGTAAGTGGAGTCAATTGCTGCTTCTGTTCCTGGATGTTTTCAGTTAAGTAATGTTTATGGTAAATGATGGAGTAATCGTTCTCTTATGTTTTGGATCTTTTATGAATTCAACTGCCTTCATTTAATTACGAATGTCAATTAAAGAAACTGTTACTCTATGTTTTGAAGTAGCTGTATTTTAGTTTAATTTCTTACTTTGTCTACTTGTTGCACTTTGCTGAGTCTTGGACTCACGCTTGTTGTTTCCTGTTTTAGGTACCCTTGAAGTTGGCTCAAATGCGGTTGGGAGTAGTATCACGTGCACGCCTTCGGCCTCCACAATCTAATTAACTGATTCGTTAAGTCTGGATGTAACTACTGTGTTTGTAATGTGTCATTTGTCGTGGGAGAGTTATTTATTTCTATTGGATGTGAGGTTGGTTAACTAAGGACCTGCTAGAATGATATCATGTGACTGCATATGTTTTCTGTCTGCTGAGTGGATGTCCTATTTTCTAGAGAGGTCATGCCAAAATTTTGTAAATTTCGATGACTTAGTTTTAAGCCGGTTTTAGAGTTTAGTGGTTGATTTCAATCAAGTTCGTATGGATGTTAGGCTTTTATGCCTACTTCGGTAATTCTCAGTTCATTTGATCTTGTTGTGGGGAATTATCGTGGGTTGGTAACCCTTTTGGACATGTGTGGGTTCGAGGGGTGTCGCTAGTGAAGCAGGGTTTTGGTAGCATTCGTGGTGCGATTGGCGCCGGGGTGTTACAGGAGGTCTATCTCGGGAGCTAGGACGTGTGCTTACGTGACGATTACCAAGACCTTAAATGCAGGAGTTGAGGCTGACGTGGGCGGCAGATCCGGAATGGTTGCTGCCACCTTCAATGTGCTTGAGGCCACTACTTCCGGGAATCTCTCCCGGTCGTTTTTGGTAACGGCTGGGAGAGGTATAAGACCTCACGATGCGGGAAAACTCAAGACATCGACACACACGACATCTACGTACAAGCAATAGGATAATAGCCATTACTGGTACGCTCAAGCTTGAGCTGTATACCACTCCTGTACTCAAGAATAGTGAAGTTCACCGCCTCAGGGCAAGACTGGAGTAGAGCTATTACCTTCACAGGGGCTCGAACCAGTATAATTCGTCGTGTCTTGCTCTTTGTCGTCTTCCCCCCGACCAACAGCACATCAAACCTAATCCTCCGGTGAGCGAAGCTCAATTTGGGTCCCTCATTCATACTAACCCCGTTTCACATTTGTGGTCAGGCGATCCCGATCGTCGACAGCGCAGAATAGGAATACATTTCCCAAATTGCTTTAGGTTTTTTCGTCAATGCTTCTTAGTGATCAAAATCCCTCAAGAAAATTAGGAATGCTTCATGCAAAAACAGGCTGCCGCCATTGTCTTTCTTCCTCATGGCTGATCACCGGTGGCAGCCCGACTCGGTACTTTACCGAATGAATCAACCACTAAAATGAGCTCCAAATGACTCCCTCGTACTCAAATCCTACCGATTCGAGCTCCCTCACCTTGGTTCTTCCTCTCGGTGGCCACCATTAGCACCGTCGCTTGAGCTCGGTGGCAGCTCACCTCAAGCTATCCCTGGCCGAATCGATTCCACCATCGAGTGCGGCTTGACGTGCTTGTTCTTCCCGTGCCCTCGCCTACGTCGGAATCTCATTGGAGTTCCGTCGCCGGCGAGCCCTACCTGCGCCTCTGCTCCGGAGCCTATGTCACGTGGGCCCTGAAGGTCAGTGACTGAAGCCAATCTCTCAAGAAAGAGCCAACTGGGAGGATACGTCTTCAGTATGTTGGAAATGCATTTTCGAATTAATCCCGAATTTATGCAACCGAAAATATTCAACCATTTGTAACTTTGGCTTTAAAGCTCCAAATCAAACAAAATAAATTTCTATATTCATATAAAATCATGAAGATTCTAAATATAAAAAATATTTAATTTTTGAACTTTAGAAAAATTATTTGAATTAATTTTTTATAACCCTAATATAGTCTTTATATTAAATCAGTGCACGTGAAGCCATAAATAATAAGATAAATTTTTATATGATGAATAGACCAAGATGAATTCAAATCTACAAAAACATTTAGTTTTTTAATCACATAACAATTATTAAAAATTAAAATGATATAAACACACTATTATAGACATTTTTGCACTTATGAAAAAAATCATAAAATAAATTTTCATGTGCTTCTGGAACCATAATAAACTCAAGTATGCAAAAACATTTAATTTTTGAATTAAGTTTGAATTATTTACCTTGCAATCATTAGTAAACCCTAATATGGCTATTAATAGGAATGAGTATATAATAGCTCATAAAATAATGAAACATTTTGTATTAGTTTTTGGAATCAGTAGAAGCCTATTTATGTAAAAATATTTAAAATAAAACTTAGTTTGCATTCTTTCACTAAAAAGAAAAGCAGATCACAACAGCAAATAAATGTATAATACAAATATTTACTGTTGTGTTATACATCAAAAATTGTATTAATTAACCTGGCAAAAATGATAGATCATTTCTTGTGGGTAAAGTTGTACACCTCTGCAGAGTGTAAATCTAATTAATTAGCCGAGTCTACAATCAAAGGCACTTGGTAATGTCATCACATAGCTAGACTTTTAATATTTTTGAAATAATTTGGTAGGAAATGGTGTTTTGAAATATATTTCATGTCAGGAGATGATATGAATTGGATCAGTCGGGTACACTATGTTATGATGCTCAATACTTTGCTATTACAAAAATTACTCTTTTACAAATCTCGGTTGCAATCTATCATACGAATATTTTTTAATTCACTAATGCAACATAACTATAGAAACCTCTCCATTGCTATGACCTGCATATTAATTCTACTTGCATTTGCGATACACTACAAGTCTTGCTTAGTACACAATGTACTCAATCTTGCTATCGTTGTTATTTTTAGGTGATGATACTGAGTACTCCGATGATATTTATGATCATACAGGATACGGAGATTATGATGACGACCTTTTCTAGGGATTTACCTTGTCTGTTGCTTGAGGGTTATTGGGCATACTACAAGATGAATAATGTTTCTGCTGCAAGTTTCAAGTTTTTGAACTGTAATGATATTATGTAATCTTAAGTGTAACGACCCCCATTTTGGCATTTTATGCAAAAGATGCCAAAATGGAAATCTAATGTGCTTTCCGTACTAGTCCCTGGATCAGTAGCTAGTACGCACATATACAACAATTGGAACCACAATAATACATCGTTTCATTAAAGCGGAAACTTAATTATACAATGTAATTTACAGCTCAGTAGAAATTCAAAGCACAGGAGAAGCAATCTTGTAGTGTACCCATCCAACCCTCAGGCAACTGACAAGTTGCTAACCCTTTAGAAAGATGGCTTAACTTGAAATTCCCGTAACCTGCGATGAACAGATATTCTTCGAAGCGTCGTTGACTTATCCACCTAAAAATAGTAAATAAGCAAGGTTGAGTACTTTCGTACTCCGCAAGACTTAAGGTGGTATTTGCAAATGCAATAAATGTAAGTCATGTCAAAGGAGGCTTCTACAGTTAATTTGCATAAAGCGATTTTAATTTAGAAATCGATTTGCAATTTCTCAAACGGAATTTGTAAGAGCAAGTTGATAAGCAAATAAGTAAATCATAAATGATACTCACAGCTTCTCCCAAGCATTGATTAATCCAGAGATTCAATAGTCCAATAATCTGATAATCAAATCCATAACTCATTCATGAAGTCCATCATTCAATCATGAAATCCATCAATTGTCAACCCAATGACATAATGATATAATCATTCATTCAATAATTCAATTCATGTAATCCATCAATATCAACCCATTGATATGAAATAACAATTGTAAAACAGGGTTCAACCCAAAAACCCTTGTTTAGAAAATAACGAAGTCTAACTCGCATCAGTTCGCCAAGACACCCATAACCGCGGGTACGGCTAATTAATTAGATTTACACTGCAGAGGTGTACAGCTTTACCCACAAGAAATGATCCACCTTTTTTGCTAGGCCATTTAGACACATGCCTCCAATAGGTGCAATGTAAGGCAAGGCGATCATAACATAACCGTTACATTACCTAAACCCGACTTTGCACCAGCCCAGTGACGTTAATCCTTGCTATGAAGAAGAATCATGTAAGGCAGACATACCCTGTCTTTTGAAAATGGAAAAATGAGCAGTACCCCTGCAATAAATGTTTCTTCTCACAGCAAGGCGTACACCGTTATACCGGCCATGCATTTACCCACACTGCGGTGTGGTAGCCCCTCACAAGCAAACTCTAACTGGTATGCTTCTACTATCTCTCGCCTACCAATGTGCAAAGCCAGATTTAAGTAACTTAATAAGTTAAGACTGCCCCATAAACAGTACTTGTGGTTGCACGGATTTATCTTGGATCATACAATACGACGTTCGGTCCTTAATTCGACACGGGCAATACTCCACCCTACACTACGTACAATCCCCATTGTACATCCGGCTATTGCCAATAATTGCCCGCATCCAAATCATAGTTTTATTTTGGACTTTCATACAAAATACCAGTAACCATTAATATCATAGCCCAAACACATTTTCAGTTTCTCAAATCAACTTTTGATCTAATCATCATCATCATCATTATCATTGATTCATCGTTGATTCTAAAGCATGGTTAAGCATAGTTATTAAGTCGCATATACCCCGAATTGACATATTGTCATTCCCTTTCCTATGGTTATCAAAGTTCACACATTCATACTTATCAAGGAAGTTTCATGATACAACAGGTGTAACACCCCGACACCGACGCGCCACGGATGCTACCAAAACCCTGGTTCACTAGCGACACCCTTTGGACCCAAACATGTCCGAAGGGATTACCGACACATGAAAATTCTCCACAATAAAATCACTTGAAACTGAGAATTCCCGAAGAAGGCATAAAAACCTAATATCTATACGAACTTGACTGCAATCAACCACTAAACTCTAAAACCAATTTAAAGCTAAGTCACCGAAGTTTACAAAATTTCGGCATGACTTCCCTAGAAACTAGGACATCCACTCTGCAGACAGAAAACATTGCAGGTATATGATATCATTCTAGCAGGTCCTTAGTTAACCGATCTCACATCCAATATAAATTAAGAACTACTCCACAACGAACAACATATCACAACCTCAATCCCTATCACTAAGCTTTACAAATCGATTTAAATAGTTTGATGGTGACCGAAGTCATGTATGTGCTCTACTCCCATCCCGACGAGTCAGCTTCAAAGTACCTAAAACAAGAGAACAACAAGCGTGAGTCCAAGACTCAGCAAAGCGCAATCAGGCATAAAAATAATGAACTTGCCTAGAATATAAATGCTACAAGACATAAAGTAAAAGTTTCTTTAATTGATATCCGTAAATAAAAGAAACAGTTTGAATTCATATGCAACCAAACATAAGAGCACAACTACTTCATCTTTTGACATAACCAATACTTAATTGAAATCATCCAATAAAAGAAACAGTATCTATCCCCATTTACCACATACAACTCGGAAACGTAACTAAACCATATTCACGCCTCAATAATCGTTCCAGTGATGAGTCCACGACTCAATCCTCAACTTGTCAATTCCCTTTTCTCATCAATTAACATTTACCAATAGCAACACACAATGCGATGCTTTTATGCTCTCATCCCTTTTCTCATGAATCAAAACAATGAATGCACCATGCATGCTCATAATGCACATTGTCATAGCGTATACTGGGGTATAGTGAGTGCACACCGTCGGTGTGCACCCTCAATCCCGACCATCCCGTGTCGGGGCCTACTCTTACTGACTCGCTCCCATTCACCTCGATGAATGGGACTACGAGGTAGGACTTTTGTGCTCACTACGGGTGAGCACCGAGGCCCGCATCAACATGGGACGCCTCGTCCATCATGAATGCACAATGCAATTTACATGAATGAATTGCAACACTTCATTCAATGCCTACACGAACATACCATAAACACATACGCACACATAGCGAATTCTCACATATACTATCTTTATATAGGACTTAACTGTTTGAGCCAAACCCATGATTAGTCCCAATCACTCGAACAATCTACTCACTATAATCAACCTTACTAAAAGCTCGGTCTCACTTAGAGTTCATCTAATTAACAGAGCAACAATTAAACTAAGGAGCATCACATATAAACACACATCCACACTCAATAACACGGTGTACTTGCATCAATTTACTTAAGCTTTTAATCATCATAGACATTTTCATAAGAGGGAGCACTTTCTAGTTATATCCAAGCAAGACTTACCTCTTGCGTATGCATCGACAAGTACTTACGCTAAGAGCAAACAATCGTTTAATCCTCCTAGCCGCAGTCTAGGGAATGCACTTGCCTTTTACCGACGAAGAATGGAGTGGCATACGGATGAGGCCACTCCCGACAAAACATTCTCTGCAATTAAACAATAATCATCCAACTCAACTTTATGCACACTCGAAACACGCAACAAAAAAAACAACTCTTTTGCATGTGAACTAAAGTCAAAGAATAAGTATAAACTTTACATAACTAAATAATCTAGCATTCCATCAACTAAAGAATCCGGTAGCATTTGGCATTTCAAGCATGCATGTTCATTTAATCCACATCATCAAACACCTAGATAATCTTGCTAAGAATAGAGGATTTAGTTCTATCGAAAGATTCTGATTGCTTGCCCTTGTGTTTCCCATATGACTTTTCAGTAGTTACCTTTTCTTATTGCATGCTTTCTATTTGAGTAATCATAACCTAGAGGGCGAACCCGATTATATTCAAATTGAGTTGAGTGAATCAAAAAGTACGGAGGATCGAGTATAGCGACAAGAAATCTTGAATATTTCTATCCTTTATTAAACAACATTGAATACATACATGACTCACGAGTCTAAACTTCAAAAATGACAAAGATGCATATCCTTAACCTAAATGTCAAGACATTAAGATCAATCATCTGGATCTTGCAACCCTAATTAGTAGTAGAACTAAAATTAATCTATCATCAATAGAAGGCAAACCGACCGGATTTAAAAGTATCGCATCAAGGATTTTTTCCCAATTGTCTAAATTAACCCAAACTAGATGGGAATCTTGTAGCACCTCACTGTAGCTTGAAAAGGGAATGAACACTCAAGTGATTACAAGCTCCCCAATCAAATGTTTGATGATGACATTACAAAATAATGGCATAGCACACTAATTTCAGTTACCATACAATCTTGCTATGTACAAGCTGGAAACCAAAGTCAGCTTCTTATATTGATAAATAGACAACTAACTTTCAATAAAAATTGAATACACACCCGAAAAAACCCAAACAACTTGCCAAGTTTTCTCATTAAGGATAGCCAAAAGTGATATTCCTTTATTTTATATATATCTTTCATTGAAGCAATTGATCATGACAGTAGAATTAAGTAACCACACGAGTTTATCATACTAGATCTTTGCTCATTTGTAGATAGCTCAACAAGTGAAAAAGGAACCCACTACTCACAAATCTCCAGTTTTTGATAATCAAGCATTCAAAATAAAGATCCCTAAGCAACATTCATTCACCATGTACATAAACTCAAAATTTCATTAAAGCTTAAACTCTAGATCCCACTAGAACCTCATAGCCATTTCATCGAACACATGGCATGCAAAGAAAAATACCCAAGTATGACTACCTCCAAGCACATCCATGGAGGAAGGAGGGAGGTAGGGGAAGTACTGGCCGGAGGAGGGGTCGTCGGCGCCGGCGAGGACGGGAACCCGAGGCAAAGATCGCCGTGGGAGGCGACCCGCCGTGACCAGAGCAGCCAAGGGCCTCACTGGGGCACTGCCGCCGCCCCATTCTTCTTGGCATCGCCGCTCTATTTGAGCTCTTCTTCTTATTCTTTGCTCTCATTGCTCTGCTTCTTTGTCGATCCAGGAGGGAGGAACCAGGGGCGACGCCGCCATGGGGAAGCGGGCACCAGGCAGGGAGCGCTTCGGCGCGCAGCAGGGCACTGAGGGGAGCCGGCTTAGGCTGGCTGTGCTGCTGATGGCTGATGGTCTGCCGCCAAAGAAGGGAGGAAAGAGGCGCCGAGTCGGGAAGAGCACACCAGAGGAGGAGAGTGCTCGGCAGAGAGCGGCTTGGGAAAATATCTGCCAAGGAAAGAGTGACAACCACACATTGGAAGAGAGAGAGTGAGGAGGTTAGGAAAAAGTAGGTGGAGAGGGGAAATTCCAAAAATACCCCCCCATAACCTAAAACCTTAATCCTAACCCCTCCAGATGGCCAACCTCCTCCGAGATCACTTGCCAGACGGGTCCAGCTCACCCGACTGATGGCACAAAAAAAATTTGGGGCGAGGTTTCGCAATATTACACTCTCCCCCCCTTTAAGGAATTCGACCCCGAATTCGACGAAAACCAAATTACAATAACAAAAGAACAAAGTCCACAAGGGACAAAACTTCTTTGCAAACTCAAAACATCCACACCAGAACTCAAAAGATTGCAAACAGTAAACCCAAACCTCCAACTCCAACTATTAACAACACGATTTGACTTAGCTCAATCAAGTGCAACTTCTCACGCAAGAACTCAGTCAAAATCAAACAATAGGCCAAAATCCCAAAGGACCATTGCCCAAGGTAAACGCTCACCACAGAACATTACACACCAAATTATGGAATCCTTCGCTACAACCATCTTAACCCAAAAGTTCATGCAGACGCTAGAAATGGTGACATAATTACCATCAACTTCAAGTAGTTCACTAATAAGAGTTAAACAAGTGCCACCAAGGAACCACATCAAAAGTATAATCCTCAATCATTATCCATCCAAAATCCCTCGATTCTCATTAGCAAGGCTAACCACTTCCATCCTCTTCATATAATGTGATAAAATACACACCAAGGAGAACTCAACTTTCACGAGAAACACTGCATTGAACTTTTACAGCTGCAATCCCAATGACCAAGGAAATCTTGATTCTCCTTATCAACATAAACCACTAATGGTCAACGCCCATTCCTTTGTTATACTCACACTATACCATAAGCTTCCATATCCCTTAACACCAGCTGGGACACAAAAGAAATACAATTCCCACTTTGACCAAATAAACCACGCACGTCACCTTGAACCCAGAGCATTGGAACCTATCTGAGAAAGGATCTTGAAAGAGCCCAAACAATCACTCATTTTCTTCTTCCAAAACCAAATTTGCAAGAGAGGACCCGATTCTTTATATCATATAAATCGTCTTTGACACTCTTAAATCGATACAATAAAATTAAGCCGGGAGAACTCCAATTAAAAGAGAAACCCCACGCAAATCGCTGACAAAGGCTTTCATAAAACCAAAAGACAACTCAGCTTACTTTAATCAAGGCAAAGCCTCTTACGCTAACCCAAAAGCAACATTTGGAAGAGAAGACAAAATTCCAGGACAACTCTTACATCCTCATTTGCAATTCTCAGCTAAAGGAAGGTTCATTTCAAATTCCACCATTTCTAGTACTCCAATGCTCTAGCCATTAATTGTTTCATTTTCACCAAATCTGAAAAGGTACACAGGTTTGAACGGAAGTTACAAAACCCAATCTTCCTTTACTTTCCTTCTCCTATTCATATACCCACCACGAGTCATATTCCATAGATAAACTCCTAGATGGACATTTTTTTTCCAATCAAAAACCCCATCAATCATACAACCATCCCATATAATCACTCTTTAATTTCACATCGATTAAATCATTTGGTCGATCCACCATTTAATTAACTCATAAGCAACATAAATTAACAACTCTTATGCCTTTAAGCTAATCTACTCCGTTACTTTGCATCAACATCTTACTAATATAAATTCATCACAAGAAAATTCTATACCCTCTCAATCCTGATCAATATTAGACTTTCCTGAACACAAATTCCTGAACTTCCAATCGATTCTACAACTCACAACCATTGTATTACCTCTAATCAACTTTTCACTTTAGAACTCCTTATCATTCCAGGTTTATCATTCTATACCATAAAACAAATTGGATCGTCTTTAAATAACCAACAAATTCTTCTTAACAAAATTAGTGACCCTCCTTATCTAGAAGCTCAACTACTCATCATGCACTTAACACCTTGAACATCCTCGTGGGTCACGTACCCAATCTCTAAAGAAGAACCACAATTCTTAAGCATGAGCAACAACAAAAACCATCTCTCTTTCCAGAAAACTCCACCATAAGTCATGAGAGAATTCGACTCTCAAATTCCCAAACTCCGATGGAAACAACTCCTTAAACAAATCTCAAGATTTACAACTCCCAGGAAGGAAAAGAGATGCATGGGAAAACCAAATGATCAATTAAATCCCTCTTGATAAAACCTTAACACCAAAGATCCACACGATTTTAGTTTACACCAAGGAAGCTTCAAGAGGTTCCTTAAATGGAGAGAACAACAACTACAATGGTTTTTCAACACAAGGCAACCCACGATAACCGACAAAACCAAACAATCCAACGAAACCGAAGACAACAGTATAAGCTACCCAAAGAGGTTCATCACTAAGCTTTTCTCTTTAAATCCAAACATTGAAGGCAGAAGAAACCAACCTTCCCTCCTTATCCTCTAACTACTCCACGAAAACGATGACTCAAGAACGAGAGGTTTCCCAAACAGCAAGGTGGCACTCACCAGTCCCACCCACAAGCAAGACCCACAACTTGGCCAAATGAACAAGGTCGAAACCTTTCGGTTTAGCCAATAACATGAACATAAGCATACTGATTCCAATAGTCCTTCCATGGTCAAAGCAATATACAACAATAAATTTAGCACTCAACATTTAGGCGCAATGCAATGTACCCATACCCATCCTACTGTGCATCAGAGTGTGTCAAGTTTTAAATTAGTTAACCACTCTAATTCAGATTTTTTTTAAGGTTATTGCCCGAAGGCCAAATTTTTAAAGGAGTAGAAACCTATGACATGTTTCTAATATCACACAGCAAAATTTTGGTTTACTCTAGAGTAATTTGCTAAAGTCTCATACCATGGACCTAAAGCCCGCTCTGATACCAACTGTAACACCCGACAAGCGACGCCCACGGATGCTACCAAAACCACGGTTCACTAGCGACACCCTTTGGACCCAAACATGTCCAAAGGATTACCGACACATGAAAATTCTCCACAATAAAATCACTTGAAACTGAGAATTCCCGAAGAAGGCATAAAAACCTAATATCTATACGAACTTGACTGCAATCAACCACTAAACTCTAAAACCAATTTAAAGCTAAGTCACCGAAGTTTACAAAATTTCGGCATGACTTCCCTAGAAACTAGGACATCCACTCAGCAGACAGAAAACATTGCAGGTATATGATATCATTCTAGCAGGTCCTTAGTTAACCGATCTCACATCCAATATAAATTAAGAACTACTCCGCAACGAACAACATATCACAACCTCAATCCCTATCACTAAGCTTTACAAATCGATTTAAATAGTTTGATGGTGACCGAAGTCATGTATGTGCTCTACTCCCATCCCGACGAGTCAGCTTCAAAGTACCTAAAACAAGAGAACAACAAGCGTGAGTCCAAGACTCAGCAAAGCGCAATCAGGCATAAAAATAATGAACTTGCCTAGAATATAAATGCTACAAGACATAAAGTAAAAGTTTCTTTAATTGATATCCGTAAATAAAAGAAACAGTTTGAATTCATATGCAACCAAACATAAGAGCACAACTACTTCATCTTTTGACATAACCAATACTTAATTGAAATCATCCAATAAAAGAAACAGTATCTATCCCCATTTACCACATACAACTCGGAAACGTAACTAAACCATATTCACGCCTCAATAATCGTTCCAGGATGAGTCCACGACTCAATCCTCAACTTGTCAATTCCCTTTCTCATCAATTAACATTTACCAATAGCAACACACAATGCGATGCTTTTATGCTCTCATCCCTTTTTCTCATGAATCAAAACAATGAATGCACCATGCATGCTCATAATGCACATTGTCATAGCGTATACCGGTATAGCTGAGTGCACACCCGTCGGTGTGCACCCTCAATCCCGACCATCCCGTGTCGGGGCCTACTCTTACTGACTCGCTCCCATTCACCTCGATGAATGGGACTACGAGGTAGGACTTTTGTGCTCACTACGGGTGAGCACCGAGGCCCGCATCAACATGGGACGCCTCGTCCATCATGAATGCACAATGCAATTTACATGAATGAATTGCAACACTTCATTCAATGCCTACACGAACATACCATAAACACATACGCACACATAGCGAATTCTCACATATACTATCTTTATATAGGACTTAACTGTTTGAGCCAAACCCATGATTAGTCCCAATCACTCGAACAATCTACTCACTATAATCAACCTTACTAAAAGCTCGGTCTCACTTAGAGTTCATCTAATTAACAGAGCAACAATTAAACTAAGGAGCATCACATATAAACACACATCCACACTCAATAACACGGTGTACTTGCATCAATTTACTTAAGCTTTTAATCATCATAGACATTTTCATAAGAGGGAGCACTTTCTAGTTATATCCAAGCAAGACTTACCTCTTGCGTATGCATCGACAAGTACTTACGCTAAGAGCAAACAATCGTTTAATCCTCCTAGCCGCAGTCTAGGGAATGCACTTGCCTTTTACCGACGAAGAATGGAGTGGCATACGGATGAGGCCACTCCCGACAAAACATTCTCTGCAATTAAACAATAATCATCCAACTCAACTTTATGCACACTCGAAACACGCAACAAAAGAAAACAACTCTTTTGCATGTGAACTAAAGTCAAAGAATAAGTATAAACTTTACATAACTAAATAATCTAGCATTCCATCAACTAAAGAATCCGGTAGCATTTGGCATTTCAAGCATGCATGTTCATTTAATCCACATCATCAAACACCTAGATAATCTTGCTAAGAATAGAGGATTTAGTTCTATCGAAAGATTCTGATTGCTTGCCCTTGTGTTTCCCATATGACTTTTCAGTAGTTACCTTTTCTTATTGCATGCTTTCTATTTGAGTAATCATAACCGGTAGGGCAGAACCCAGTTATATTCAAATTGAGTTGAGTGAATCAAAAAGGTACGGAGGATCAGAGTATAGCGACAAGAAATCTTGAATATTTCTATCCTTTATTAAACAACATTGAATACATACATGACTCCCTGAGTCTAAACTTCAAAAATGACAGCATGCATATCCTTAACCTAAATGTCAAGACATTAAGATCAATCATCTGGATCTTGCAACCCTAATTAGTAGTAGAACTAAAATTAATCTATCATCAATAGAAGGCAAACCGATTGGATTTAAAAGTATCGCATCAAGGATTTTTTCCCAATTGTCTAAATTAACCCAAAGCGGATGGGAATCTTGTAGCACCTCACTTTAGCTTGAAAAGGAATGAACACTCAAGTGATTACAAGCTCCCCAATCAAATGTTTGATGGTGACATTACAAAATAATGGCATAGCACGACTAATTTCAGTTACCATACAATCTTGCTATGTACAACTGAAACCAAGTCAGACTTCTTATATTGATAAATAGACAACTAACTTTCAATAAAAATTGAATACACACCCGAAAAAACCCAAACAACTTGCCAAGTTTTCTGTTAAGGATAGCCAAAAGTGATATTCCTTTATTTTATATATATCTTTCATTCAAGCAATTGATCATGACAGTAGAATTAAGTAACCACACGAGTTTATCATACTAGATCTTTGCTCATTTGTAGATAGCTCAACAAGTGAAAAAGGAACCCACTACTCACAAATCTCCAGTTTTTGATAATCAAGCATTCAAAATAAAGATCCCTAAGCAACATTCATTCACCATGTACATAAACTCAAAATTTCATTAAAGCTTAAACTCTAGATCCCACTAGAACCTCATAGCCATTTCATCGAACACATGGCATGCAAAGAAAAATACCCAAGTATGACTACCTCCAAGCACATCCATGGAGGAAGGAGGGAGGTAGGGAATCTTGGCCGGGAGGAGGGTCGTCGGCGCCGGGCGAGGCAGGGAACCCGAGGCAAGATCGCCGGCCGGAGGCGACCCGCCCGTGACCAGAGCGACCAGGGCCTCTGCATTGCTTGCCGCCGCTCCATTCTTCTTGGCATCGCTCTCTCTGGCTGGCTCTTCTTCTTATTCTTTGCTCTCATTGCTCTGCATCTTCTGCCGATCCAGGAGGGAGGAACCAGGGGCGACGCCGGCCATGGGGAAACTGGGCACCAGCCAGGGGAGCGCTCGGCCAGGGCGAGCAGGGCACCAGAGGGGAGCGCCGGCTTGGCTGCTGGTGCTGCTGCTGATGGCTGCCGTCGCCCAGCAAGGGGAGGAAAGAGGGCGCCGAGTCAGGGAAGAGCACAGCCAGGAGGAGGAGAGTGCTCGGCAGGAGAGCTGGCTTGGGAAAATATCTGGCCAAGGAAAGAGTGACAACCACACATTGGAAAGAGAGAGAGTGAGGAGGTTAGGAAAAAGTAGGTGGAGAGGGGAAATTCCAAAAATACCCCCCCATAACCTAAAACCTTAATCCTAACCCCTCCAGATGGCCAACCTCCTCCGAGATCACCTGCCAGACGGGTCCAGCTCACCCGACTGATGGCACAAAAAAAATTTGGGGCGAGGTTTCGCAATATTACACTCTCCCCCCCTTTAAGGAATTCGACCCCGAATTCGACGAAAACCAAATTACAATAACAAAAGAACAAAGTCCACAAGGGACAAAACTTCTTTGCAAACTCAAAACATCCACACCAGAACTCAAAAGATTGCAAACAGTAAACCCAAACCTCCAACTCCAACTATTAACAACACGATTTGACTTAGCTCAATCAAGTGCAACTTCTCACGCAAGAACTCAGTCAAAATCAAACAATAGGCCAAAATCCCAAAGGACCATTGCCCAAGGTAAACGCTCACCACAGAACATTACACACCAAATTATGGAATCCTTCGCTACAACCATCTTAACCCAAAAGTTCAGTCGCACGCTAGAAATGGTGACATAATTACCATCAACTTCCAAGTAGTTCACTAATAAGAGTTAAACAAGTGCCACCAAGGAACCACATCAAAAGTATAATCCTCAATCATTATCCATCCAAAATCCCTCGATTCTCATTAGCAAGGCTAACCACTTCCATCCTCTTCATATAATGTGATAAAATACACACCAAGGAGAACTCAACTTTCACGAGAAACACTGCATTGAACTTTTACAGCTGCAATCCCAATGACCAAGGAAATCTTGATTCTCCTTATCAACATAAACCACTAATGGTCAACGCCCATTCCTTTGTTATACTCACACTATACCATAAGCTTCCATATCCCTTAACACCAGCTGGGACACAAAAGAAATACAATTCCCACTTTGACCAAATAAACCACGCACGTCACCTTGAACCCAGAGCATTGGAACCTATCTGAGAAAGGATCTTGAAAGAGCCCAAACAATCACTCATTTTCTTCTTCCAAAACCAAATTTGCAAGAGAGGACCCGATTCTTTATATCATATAAATCGTCTTTGACACTCTTAAATCGATACAATAAAATTAAGCCGGGAGAACTCCAATTAAAAGAGAAACCCCACGCAAATCGTGACAAAGGCTTTCATAAAACCAAAAGACAACTCAGCTTACTTTAATCAAGGCAAAGCCTCTTACGCTAACCCAAAAGCAACATTTGGAAGAAGACAAAATTCGGGACAACTCTTACATCCTCATTTGCAATTCTCACTAAAGGAAGGTTCATTTCAAATTCCACCATTTCTAGTACTCCAATGCTCTAGCCATTAATTGTTTCATTTTCACCAAATCGAAAAGGTACACGAGTTTGAACGGAAGTTACAAAACCCAATCTTCCTTTACTTTCCTTCTCCTATTCATATACCCACCACGAGTCATATTCCATAGATAAACTCCTAGATGGACATTTTTTTTTCCAATCAAAAACCCCATCAATCATACAACCATCCCATATAATCACTCTTTAATTTCACATCGATTAAATCATTTGGTCGATCCACCATTTAATTAACTCATAAGCAACATAAATTAACAACTCTTATGCCTTTGCGCTAATCTACTCCGGTACTTTGCATCAACATCTTACTAATATAAATTCATCACAAGAAAATTCTATACCCTCTCAATCCTGATCAATATTAGACTTTCCGGAACACAAATTCCTGAACTTCCAATCGATTCTACAACTCACAACCATTGTATTACCTCTAATCAACTTTTCACTTTAGAACTCCTTATCATTCCAGTTTATCATTCTATACCATAAAACAAATTGGATCGTCTTTAAATAACCAACAAATTCTTCTTAACAAAATTAGTGACCCTCCTTATCTAGAAGCTCAACTACTCATCATGCACTTAACACCTTGAACATCCTCGTGGGTCACGTACCCAATCTCTAAAGAAGAACCACAATTCTTAAGCATGAGCAACAACAAAAACCATCTCTCTTTCCAGAAAACTCCACCATAAGTCATGAGAGAATTCGACTCTCAAATTCCCAAACTCCGATGGAAACAACTCCTTAAACAAATCTCAAGATTTACAACTCCCAGGAAGGAAAAGAGATGCATGGGAAAACCAAATGATCAATTAAATCCCTCTTGATAAAACCTTAACACCAAAGATCCACACGATTTTAGTTTACACCAAGGAAGCTTCAAGAGGTTCCTTAAATGGAGAGAACAACAACTACAATGGTTTTTCAACACAAGGCAACCCACGATAACCAACAAAACCAAACAATCCAACGAAACCGAAGACAACAGTATAAGCTACCCAAAGAGGTTCATCACTAAGCTTTTCTCTTTAAATCCAAACATTGAAGGCGAAGAAACCAACCTTCCTCCTTATCCTCTAACTACTCCAAAACAGCACGACTCAAGAACGAGAGGTTTCCCAAACAGCAAGGTGGCACTCACAGGTCCCCACCCACAAGCAAGACCCACAACTTGGCCAAATGAACAAGGTCGAAACCTTTCGGTTTAGCCAATAACATGAACATAAGCATACTGATTCCAATAGTCCTTCCATGGTCAAAGCAATATACAACAATAAATTTAGCACTCAACATTTAGGCGCAATGCAATGTACCCATACCCATCCTACTGTGCATCAGAGTGTGTCAAGTTTTAAATTAGTTAACCACTCTAATTCAGATTTTTTTTAAGGTTATTGCCCGAAGGCCAAATTTTTAAAGGAGTAGAAACCTATGACATGTTTCTAATATCACACAGCAAAATTTTGGTTTACTCTAGAGTAATTTGCTAAAGTCTCATACCATGGACCTAAAGCCGCTTCGATACCAACTGTAACACCCCGACACCGACGCGCCACGGATGCTACCAAAACCCTGGTTCACTAGCGACACCCTTTGGACCCAAACATGTCCGAAGGGATTACCGACACATGAAAATTCTCCACAATAAAATCACTTGAAACTGAGAATTCCCGAAGAAGGCATAAAAACCTAATATCTATACGAACTTGACTGCAATCAACCACTAAACTCTAAAACCAATTTAAAGCTAAGTCACCGAAGTTTACAAAATTTCGGCATGACTTCCCTAGAAACTAGGACATCCACTCGTGAGATGAAAACATTGCGGTATATGATATCATTCTAGCAGGTCCTTAGTTAACCGATCTCACATCCAATATAAATTAAGAACTACTCATAACGAACAACATATCACAACCTCAATCCCTATCACTAAGCTTTACAAATCGATTTAAATAGTTTGATGGTGACCAAGTCATGTATGTGCTCTACTCCCATCCCGACGAGTCACTTCAAAGTACCTAAAACAAGAGAACAACAAGCGTGAGTCCAAGACTCGAAGAAAGCGCAATCGAGCATAAAAATAATGAACTTGCCTAGAATATAAATGCTACAAGACATAAAGTAAAAGTTTCTTTAATTGATATCCGTAAATAAAAGAAACAGTTTGAATTCATATGCAACCAAACATAAGAGCACAACTACTTCATCTTTTGACATAACCAATACTTAATTGAAATCATCCAATAAAAGAAACAGTATCTATCCCCATTTACCACATACAACTCGGAAACGTAACTAAACCATATTCACGCCTCAATAATCGTTCCAGGATGAGTCCACGACTCAATCCTCAACTTGTCAATTCCCTTTCTCATCAATTAACATTTACCAATAGCAACACACAATGCGATGCTTTTATGCTCTCATCCCTTTTTCTCATGAATCAAAACAATGAATGCACCATGCATGCTCATAATGCACATTGTCATAGCGTATACCGGTATAGCTGAGTGCACACCCGTCGGTGTGCACCCTCAATCCCGACCATCCCGTGTCGGGGCCTACTCTTACTGACTCGCTCCCATTCACCTCGATGAATGGGACTACGAGGTAGGACTTTTGTGCTCACTACGGGTGAGCACCGAGGCCCGCATCAACATGGGACGCCTCGTCCATCATGAATGCACAATGCAATTTACATGAATGAATTGCAACACTTCATTCAATGCCTACACGAACATACCATAAACACATACGCACACATAGCGAATTCTCACATATACTATCTTTATATAGGACTTAACTGTTTGAGCCAAACCCATGATTAGTCCCAATCACTCGAACAATCTACTCACTATAATCAACCTTACTAAAAGCTCGGTCTCACTTAGAGTTCATCTAATTAACAGAGCAACAATTAAACTAAGGAGCATCACATATAAACACACATCCACACTCAATAACACGGTGTACTTGCATCAATTTACTTAAGCTTTTAATCATCATAGACATTTTCATAAGAGGAGCACTTTCTAGTTATATCCAAGCAAGACTTACCTCTTGCGTATGCATCGACAAGTACTTACGCTAAGAGCAAACAATCGTTTAATCCTCCTAGCCGATCTAGGGAATGCACTTGCCTTTTACCGACGAAGAATGGAGTGGCATACGGATGAGGCCACTCCCGACAAAACATTCTCTGCAATTAAACAATAATCATCCAACTCAACTTTATGCACACTCGAAACACGCAACAAAAGAAAACAACTCTTTTGCATGTGAACTAAAGTCAAAGAATAAGTATAAACTTTACATAACTAAATAATCTAGCATTCCATCAACTAAAGAATCCGGTAGCATTTGGCATTTCAAGCATGCATGTTCATTTAATCCACATCATCAAACACCTAGATAATCTTGCTAAGAATAGAGGATTTAGTTCTATCGAAAGATTCTGATTGCTTGCCCTTGTGTTTCCCATATGACTTTTCAGTAGTTACCTTTTCTTATTGCATGCTTTCTATTTGAGTAATCATAACCGGTAGAGGCGAACCCATTATATTCAAATTGAGTTGAGTGAATCAAAAGGTACGGAGGATCGAGTATAGCGACAAGAAATCTTGAATATTTCTATCCTTTATTAAACAACATTGAATACATACATGACTCACGAGTCTAAACTTCAAAAATGACAACATGCATATCCTTAACCTAAATGTCAAGACATTAAGATCAATCATCTGGATCTTGCAACCCTAATTAGTAGTAGAACTAAAATTAATCTATCATCAATAGAAGGCAAACCGATTGGATTTACGAAAGTATCGCATCAAGGATTTTTTTCCCAATTGTCTAAATTAACCCAAATGGATGGGAATCTTGTAGCACTTCACTGTAGCTTGAAAAGGAATGAACACTCAAGTGATTACAAGCTCCCCAATCAAATGTTTGACATGACATTACAAAATAATGGCATAGCATGCTAATTTCAGTTACCATACAATCTTGCTATGTACAATCTGAAACCAAAGTCAGACTTCTTATATTGATAAATAGACAACTAACTTTCAATAAAAATTGAATACACACCCGAAAAAAACCCAAACAACTTGCCAAGTTTTCTGTTAGGATAGCCAAAAGTGATATTCCTTTATTTTATATATATCTTTCATTCAAGCAATTGATCATGACAGTAGAATTAAGTAACCACACGAGTTTATCATACTAGATGCTGCTCATTTGTAGATAGCTCAACAAGTGAAAAAGGAACCCACTACTCACAAATCTCCAGTTTTTGATAATCAAGCATTCAAAATAAAGATCCCTAAGCAACATTCATTCACCATGTACATAAACTCAAAATTTCATTAAAGCTTAAACTCTAGATCCCACTAGAACCTCATAGCCATTTCATCGAACACATGGCATGCAAAGAAAAATACCCAAGTATGACTACCTCCAAGCACATCCATGGAGGAAGGAGGAGGTAGGGAATCTTGGTGGAGGAGGGGTCGTCGGCCGGGCGAGGACGGAACCCGAGGCAAGACTGCCACGGAGGGCGACCGGCCGTGACCAGAGCGACCAAGGGCCTCACAGTGCTGCCGCCGCTCCATTCTTCTTGGCATCGCCTTCTCTTGGCTCTCTCTTCTTTTGCTTCTTTGCTCTCTCTCATCTCTTGCCGATCCAGAGGGAGGAACCAGGCGACACGGCCATGGGGAAACTGGGCACCAGCCAGGGGAGCGCTTCGGCCAGGCGAGCAGGGCACCAGAGGGGAGCGCCGGCTTGGCTGCTGGTGTCTTCTTCTGATGGTCTCTGGTCGCCAACAAGGGGAGGAAAGAGGGCGCCGAGTCGGGGAAGAGCACAGCCAGGAGGAGGAGAGTGCTCGGCAGGAGAGCTGGCTTGGGAAAATATCTGCCAAGGAAAGAGTGACAACCACACATTGGAAGAGAGAGAGAGGAGGTTAGGAAAAAGTAGGTGGAGAGGGAAATTCAAAAATACTCCCCCATAACCTAAAACCTTAATCCTAACCCCTCCAGATGGCCAACCTCCTCCGAGATCACCTGCCAGACGGGTCCAGCTCACCCGACTGATGGCACAAAAAAAATTTGGGGCGAGGTTTCGCAATATTACAACAGGTATATCTACCAGTACCACTAAATAGCGGATTTACTAAAAATAAACGCATGCATGAAACCATTTGATAAACCAAAGAAAATAAATACTGGGAGCAATATGATCAAAGGGGTGCTTGCCTTGCTTATTTGTCGTTTACGACGGAGTCGTGGTTGTAGCTGACGTTAACGGCGATAGAGTTAGTAATGTCGAGTTCTACATGTCGATTGACGGAAATATAGAAAATAATAAACTTTAATAGGAGCAAAAAGAAAGTAGATAGAAAATCAAATAAAAACTTGCAATAAAGAGCAGGTATATTAGAGGGTTGGATTGCATGATCTCACGTTCTTGTATTTTGGTCGATTAAGTGTATACATTGAAATTGTTAGCAGCTTGAATGATACAAGGTTTCTTTTATGTATTCTTTTATTTATAATATCGAATTCAAGATGCAAAAAATTGTTTAGTTTAATAGAATTAATCATTATCTGCAAGATTCATTGATTCTACTATTCATAGTCTATTTCTTGTTTCCTTATTACTTAAAGGTTTTGCTTTATCAGGATTCAGAGTCAAAGCAAGTTAAAATAAGAATATTTTCTTAGATTACTGTAAATCATATTCTAAAGATCATTTCTAAGTTAATCTTTGTTGAATTCGAATTTAGATGAACTGCTCTGTGAGCTGATGAAAAGGCTTAAATGATCATATTATATTTTGAATGAATACTTCTTCGCCTTTGATTGGTTTTGAATAGAATTAGCTTTGTGCAAGTTAATATCTATTGATTTAGGGTTATTTAAGAAGGTTCTGATGATACAAATATTTTAATTATAAGTTTCTTCGTTGTTACCGAATTGGTTTACCCATATTACGAGTTTCAGAATCCTTAATAGTTAGGGATGTTTAATTCAGAGGATTTATATGCAGATCATGAGAACATGAGATTATTTCTTCATATTATGGTAGTCTAAACTTTGGAAAGTGCTACAGGGTTAATTTCATATGTTTTAGGATTTAGACGCGATATTATATTCATCACCGAAAGAGCTTATGTGGCATTATAAAGTTGACGTTATACGGAATCGGCAAGATTATGAAACGTAAGGTTAACACTTAAGGATTTTGAGCTAATAGGATTAATGTGCAAACTATGTTGAATCAAGATTCTTTCTTCGAAATATGATAGAACAAACTTTGTAGGATGTATTCAAACTACTTTTACAATTTTTAGTATTTAGATGCGTTATTCAATCTGCTGATGAAATTGCTTAAGTGATCATAATGTTAGTTGTAGTTTATATTCCCTTTCGATAAAAGAATGCAAATTAAGTATTATTTTAAATATTTTTACATACTTAGGTTCCTACTATTTTCAAGAACTTAATACCATTTATTTCATCATTTTATGAGCTTTTATGCTTTTGTTTTTATTCATGGCCATAGCAATGTTTACTAGTGGTCATAAAGCAAATAATTTAAACTTAGTTCAAAGTTTAATTATTTTTGCATACATGAGTTTACTATGGTTCCAGAGACACATTAAAAATTTATTTAATGATTTTTAAGGATTATATTTTCCATATATGCAATGATGTCCATAATAGAGTGTTTATATTATTTCAATTCTAATAATTGTTCTATGACTTAAGAATCAAATGTTTTTGCATATTTTAATTCATCTTGGGCTAAGAATAATTTTAATATTTATTTTATTATTTGATGACTTTCTTGTGCACATATTTGCATTAAAGAACATAATGGGGTTATATTCAAGATTAATAATTATTCGAAGTTCAAAAATCAAATATTTTTGTATATTTATATTATTACTGATTTTAGATGAATATATAAATTTGTTTCATCTAAATTGGATTAAAAATGTAAATGATATCCAAGATTGAAGTTAGCTCGAATTGGAAAATGCTTGAAAATGGAAATACGCTTTTGAACTGGGAAACGTCTTTCACCTTTTCTATGGAGATCCTTTTGATGCCACCGACAGAGGAGGCCCACTCGTCGAGACATAGAACAGAGGAGAAATGGGGTTGGCCGGGCGATGTTCAGCGAGATCCGTGGCGAATGCACCAGAGCAAGAGCACGACGAGGCTAGTTAGTGGTGCCGATTCGGTGGAAGAGAAGTCGGAGAGGTGTCGGCGTCGAGCTCCAGCGGCGGCGACAATGGTGGAACAGAGGAGAGGAAGAATCAGTGTATGGGAGTTCGAATGGGTGGCATGGTTAGCATCTACGGACTACGGAGGTTCCATTTTTTGGGGTTGTTTCGGTCGGAGAAGTGCGGGTTTGAGCTACCGTCGTGCGCCGGCCATGGAGGAGATGAGCTCACGGTGGCGGCAACATTTTCCATGGAGAGCTCATGAAATTTTTGAGGGCTTTTAACTCTTGTAGTTTGGTGATGCTAAGGCTCAAAGGGATTTGAGAATGGATCACTGCACCATGAGGATTGAAATCGGCCTGGAGCTTGTGAATTTTCGGCAATGGCGGAAATTGAGCAAGACTTTGGGCGCTTGGTTTGGGAAAACGAAGGAGAGGAAGAGGGGAAGATGGTGTGGCTCCTTGCTATTTATAGCCAATTACGCAGATGAGCCCGGCCAGTTGATCTTGGTCTCAGGTAAGTGTTTGGCCAGATGAACCGAGGCGGGATAGAATTGCTGCGCTCAGGGAAGAATGATGGCCGGCTTGGCGTGGAACACTGGGGCGAAGCCGCGTGGAGGAGAAGAGATAAGGCTTGAGCTTCGCTGGCTCAGCTAGAGGTGAGGGAATGACGCGATGCACAGGAAGCTAAGCGAGTTTTGCTCAGAGGCACCAGCGCTGGAGGAAGAAGATGATGAGCTGGGGAGGCTGGCGCATGGGCCTAAACAAGAAAGCGGGTCCACCTGGAAGTGAGGGAATCGGTGGATGTGGAGCAAAATTGGAAATGATCAGCCGGATGAGGATGATGAGGTTCATTGAATCCGTTTTGTCTCTCATCAAGAATTTATGAAAATTTTTCTGTAGAATGAATGAGTGATTATCTATATTCTGTAGAAATTTCGGAGAAAAATATTATTCACAGAATTTATAAAAATTCTGACAAGAACTGTGCATATATTTCTGTTTTCTGATTTGGATTTATCAGAGAGATTAAATATTTTCTAATATTTTTCAAACTTTGTTTTTCAAATTCATTCGAGCTAAGGATTCTTATGTAAAACGTTCAGCTCAAATTAATGCTCCAGAAATTTATAAAAATTCTGACATTCAAAGTACTAGTTTCCAATTCTCTCTGTTTTTGAATTTTTAAATATATTAAATTAATTTATTAATTTCTGATATTTTACTGTTGATGAATTTATTGCTGAGGAAGATAATATAAAATTTTCAGATTGTAATGATGACAGAATATTTACATTTAATTCTGACATAATTACTATTGCTAGTCAAAGTTCATTAAATAGCATTTAATGATTCATTAAATATCATTTGCCCATAAATGCTTGATATGACATTTTAATATTTTTAAATGAGTCACTAGGGTTTTCCCAATTCTATGTAATTTATTTTATTGTTGTAATCTTTTTGCTTCTCTCTTTATCCATTATTCCAATTTATATTAATTGGTTTTCTTAAAAGAAAAATTCAGGAAAATTTATGATTAAATGAAATTTCAAATTGAATTTCATTTTCAATTTATTTTCATATTTTGATTGATCTATAAGTCTTATTTTGTAACTCAACCTTTGAATAAGGTTGTTTTCATTAGGTTGAGATAAAGGATAGATTTTAATTTATTTTCTAAATTTTAACTGAAACTTTTATTCAATTTTATTTTCCAAATTTTTATATTTTTATTTTACTGTTTAAAATTTTCTGGATGTTACATTAAGACACCACTATTTATGTAATATTGATGTGTATAGATGTGATTTCAATTTATTATGATGTGTAATGATGTGATTTCAATTTATTATGATGTGTAATGTGTTATGTGTATGGATGTGATTTCAATTTATTTCAATTCATAATATTGATGTGTAATGATATTATGTCTCGGCGATTCTTTCTACCTGCAGTAACACAAACCCGTTGCACATCTAGTATAGATGGTGACTCTACTAGATGCATATGTGGAACTTTGAACGCATGTGTGATCACCTATTCATATTCTGCATTATTAAGACAGGTCTATTAATTCTACTTTGTTTCTCTTGAAACAAATTTTCCCTCTAGAGAGGTTGATTTTAATTTATGTATATTGTAACGACCTCTATTTTTACATAAAATACAAAAATAGAAATCTAATATGTATTCATCATTAGTCACATGATCAGTAATTAGTACATACATTTACAACAATTAGAATCACAACCAAACATTATATTATTAAAATAGAACCTATTTATACATTAGATTTATACAATTCAGTATATAGCTAGATCCGGACATCGTGCCGTGCAAGTGCCGTGCCGTGCATGGACTCGATGTGTCATGCGTTTAAATCGTGCCGTCCCACCACGATGTAGATTGCAATGCGTCCCTAATTAATATCAAGATATGGTACACAGGTACTATGGTTGGTGGCAAGCATGGCACAATAATTTGGGAGATACTACCGCTCGGACGTCCGATCACTGCTTCACCTCATCGGACGCCTCTTGCAACATTTTTTTTTGCGTGTGCAACATTTTTTCTAACGTGCAACATTTTTTGAGCGCTTGCAACATCCGTTCTTGTGGCGAATTTCACTTGTTTGTCGAGTGAATTTGTTGCACACGTTGACAAGAAATGTTGCACGCGTATAAAAAAAATGTTGCAGTGTGTCCGAAAATTCCGGACGTCCGAGCCCAAGTCATTAGGCAATAATTTTCGAGGTTAGGGCCTTAGGGGCTAGAAGACATTTGGCAAAGGCCAGCACAGTACGTCCACGTGTTTAGCGGGGCTGAGTCATCACCTGTATCATAAAGAAGATGCATGTGGTCTTGCAATACTCATTCAAATTAATGGTTATCATTTTAGACATAGGTATAGTTAAAGTTTACTGTCAATATTTTTTAAAATATTTAATTTTTGTAATTAATTTTAAATATTTAAATTGGATACATAAAAATTATATGTAGAATAGCTATTCTACTCCCAAGCGTATTCCACGCTTAGACTGGAGAAGCGCCTACAAACAATACCATACTGAGAAATGCAACCCGGTAGTAATCTCGAATACATGTTACTATAGAACAACCGATACATTTACTGGCGAATCAGTTATGTGGTCAAATCGACAAGTTAATACATTTTGTAGTTTAGGCCATTCCCAGTGCTAAGTTTCATTCTACGGTTTCCAAGGGTGCCATGCATGTCATCTAAAAAGGTGTGGTCTGATGAATGAAACAAGGACTTTCAGTGCACAGTTTTATTTTCACAATTTTATAGGCAATCAATAGCATTTATTGCTTGATGGTGTTGTGATATAGTGCTCCATGAGATTATGTAGCCACTTGTATTTGTTTCTAAATCAAGTACTACAATACTAGAACTATGAGATTGATGAACAATCTACCATACGTGGCCATCTAATAAAATTAAAATTTCACGTTGGCAAATAAACATGATCAATGAAAATTTGATTAATTTACTCGAATAATCATATGATATAAAGTGGATTGCACATGTAATAAAGAAGATGTCTGCGGTCCTGCAATACTCCGTCGAATTAATAGTTATTATTTTAGACATAGGTATAGTTAAAGTTTACTATCAATATTTTTTAAAATATTTAATTTTTGTGATAATTTTAAATATTTAAATTAGATACATAAAAATCATGCATAGAATAGCTATTCTACTCCCAAGCGTAGAATAGCTACTCCACGCTTAGGTCGGAGAAGCGCCTACAAACAATACCATATTGAGAAATGCAACCCGGTGTAATCTCGAATACATGTTACTATAGAACAACCGATACATTTACTGACGAATCAGTTATGTGGCATAAAACCGACAAGTTAATACGTTTTGTAGTTTATACATAGATCTGTTTTCTCTTTGTTTTAGATATATTTTATTAGTAGTAGTTTCGATTTGCAAATAGTTTTTACCGGTTGCTTACTGAATTTTTATTGGTAGCTTCGATTTGCAAATAGTTTTCATCGGTAATTTACTGACGACAAGAGAAACAGAAAATAACATGTTACTAGCTATTACACAAGATGTTACTAAACCGAAATGAAGTGAATTATTCGAATAAGAAACGAGCTCTATTTGTCTGTTCTATAGTAAAATATTATATGGACTATCATAAACGTTATTGTAATAGATGGTAAAATCAATTGAAACTGTTCGTAAAAATGTTAACTGTATGTTCAGTCGTAAAATCCTGCACATATCAATCATTTGGCAGTAAACCATATTTATCTTGTAAAGTCCGTGAAAACTATATGTACTAGTTCTAAAATTTCTCAAAAAATACCATACGTAGGGGATGTGAGCTTCTACAACCATATAAATTTGAAGACCAAACTCTGGCAGTTGAAGGATATGTAAAAGACAAATTTACTATTTATCACTGATTAGCGCTTATTAATTTCAAATCTTTCAAAAGAGATTGATTTTGCTCTTAAAATTTTCAGGGACGTAGAATCTCACCCTCCCAACTTATGGTAATTTTTTGAGAATTTTTAAAAACTTGTACGTATGATTTACATGAATTTTACAAGATAATAATAGTTTACACATGATATATTATATTTTACTATTTTATACACTAAAGTTTGCTACCTTGTTTACTACCTTCTACCATAAAGAATGAATGAAGCCACTACTGCATAGGAACCATAGCCAACTAACTAATAAATACATTCTCAAGTTCATAGATGAATATGTTTTTTCTTTATTTTAGCCATAACTTTTTATTTGCAGCTCCAATTCACGAACGAATTTCACCAGTAGATTATTGACGATGAGAGGAATAGCACAATATAAGTTTCGGTAATAACTTTGCATAAATTAAATTTTACTGCTAAATGAACATTGATTTAATGTTTATTGGCGACATTTATGTCATTATGCTCCTCTCATCATCAGTAATCTATTGATGAAAAACATTTGTGAATCGGAGCTACGAATAATAAAAAACAAACAGATACATGTACAAACTACTAAACATATTTATTAGTAGGTTTGAATACGTACATTACATATTCATAGTAATTTTGTTTCGTTGTTTTATAGTAAAATGTAGTAAATAAGATAGTAATGCATGGCTCGATCAAAACTAGAGTGGCAATTATTAGTTGGTTATTGTCACCTTAGATTCAGTAGTAACTTCATTCCGAAGTGCTGTTTAGTGTGTCGCATGGCTCAGTAAGACTGGGTTAAATGGCTGGGAAGTAGAATAGGCTATTCTACACGCAGTTGTAGAATAGCATTTCTAAAATCATATATGTAAATTAATCTCGAGAAGTACTTTCATAATATTATAATTTTATTGAATTTTATAAATATATTATAATAGAGATTAACGGTCCAAATTGTGTTTTGAAGACCTTACCAAAATCCAAAATGACAACTATCTGTGACCAGATGGAGTAGTATTTGATAATTATCACATGCATATAGATGCCAAAGCAGCCTCTATAAATAGATGGCATGCGGGTCTAGGTTCACCAATTCAGTAGCAGTCGTTTCTCCTTGTTCCGTGAGAAAAATCAAATCTAGCTAGGAAGAGCATGGAAGGCAAAGGTTTTAAGAGTGTGCTTATCAGTGTACTGATACTAGGTCTAGTTTTTCAGAATATCCAGGTGGATGCTATTGCTAAGACCTGCTGCCCATCCACAGAAGCAAGAAATTTTTATAACGTTTGTCGCTTGCCCAGGGAATTGTGTTTAAAACGCACTGGCTGCAAAATTGTTGACGGGGAATGCAAGCCCCCTTATGATCATCTCACTTTTTTCCCGCACTCTGGTAAAATGAACCCATTCTCTTTAGTATTTTTTTCACAATGAAGAAATTCCATTTTAATAGAAGATGTTTTGGCAGATGAAGCAGATGTCATTGACTTTTGCAAGTTGGGATGTACATCCTCCGTGTGCAACAACATTAATGCTTGTAAGACAAATTTATTACCATTTGCTAGCTTCTTACAACTTACTCCTTAACAAAGGTTTTACATCTAATGCAAATTATTTTGGTTCCAGTTGTTGGCAGCGAGGAAGTGAATGATGCTGTGGGACGTTGTAACGATGCGTGCTACCGTTTCTGCACCAAGGATGACGTTGGCATTCCCACGGTTGTTGCTTAAGAAAGTGCATGCATGGGGACTTCACATGGAAGCCAAGGCCATGTTGTTGTTTTGACTTCAGTTATGGATATCGATCACATCCAGACCAGTGTGCCATCTTATTTGCATCTCTCTTTCTTTTTTTTTCCAATTAATAAGGGTGGCTCTGATGCCATTTTCTTTCGAGAATGTGTGCTCATCTAGTTGTGTTGTATCCTTGGCTAATAAATTTTATAAGTCATCATTTGTGTCGTTATTTAGCGTCTATTTTCTTTTATGTTTTTCAAAGTAATATAGTGGGTGTCATTTTTTTTGGAAAAAGATATTTGTAGACGAAATTGGAGTAACTAGCACCAACGCATGATGAGCCTAGATAGATGTGCATATAAAATCGAGTTGCGTGCATGTAAAACCTCTAAAGGAACTAAACTGACGTAATCAGAGCTCAGACCAATCTAAATATGAATTGAACAAATCCCCTAAGATAATACTGTACAATCTCGCTTCACTTGTCATGTGACTATACAAGCCACTACCGCCAATGCTAACCTCCGTTGTCGCTATACGTCTACCAGATAAACATGTTAAAAATGTCAGCAATTATCTGGTCTTTTTTTAAAACTCTATGTAGAAAGTTGACGAAAACAAGCTTAGGATAATATTGTACATAGGGTGCCCCGCATAGGATATTGTACATAGAGTGATCTGATCTTAATTCATACATCGGAAGAATCTATACGCCAAGAATAAATATGGTTTTTAACCTAATGAAAGAGGCAGTTTTCCTCGGAGATTCGGCAATCTCCCAAACTCCTTGTTGGGGCGCTCTCGTAAGTATCTAGCTCTGACTTAAAATTGTGCAAGAAATCAAATCATCTACTGATGTTAGTCATTCTCCACTCCGGATAAATGGACTTCTGTAACATCCCGAAAAATTCAAAAACAAATAAAATAAGGATTTAAAATTTAAAAATGACTAAAATAAAATTTTGAGTTTGAAATGTGAGTTATGTTTAAATTTTAAGCCTTAAGTTGAATTGCTCTCTACTTATTAAGTATTTCTGGAATTCTGCTCTATAAAGAAAAGCTTTTAATGATTAAAAGTAGTGAATCCTTAATTTTAAATTTCAAAATTAGTCTTAAAAAAATCAAAATATAAACAACAAGACTACTGTGAGACCCCGTTCGGATGAACAGGAACCTCCATGTGTATACAGTACTAGTCCCTGGATCAGTAGCTAGCACACACATGTTTACAACAATAATATCACAACCAACAGGATATTTATAACCTGCAAGAGATTAATTATACAGAGCAATTATTACAGCACTTAGAATTAATAAAGTAGCAACAACACGACAGCGGAAAAACCAAAACCCAGTGGATTGCCCCTAACAACCCGCAGGCATCAGTCTGGGGAAACACCTAGAAGAAAAAGTCGTCATCTAAACTCCCACGTCCTGACTGGAAAAACACGTCATCTGGCAAAGCTGCATCTTCATCTTCTGAGACAGCAGGTAAAGCAAGATTTGAGTACATTGGTACTCAGCAAGACTTGATAACAAATGCAATTAAATAATCATGCAGGCTTAAACAAGGACAGGCTCTAGTTATTTTGCAATTGCTAAAAACAGTAAAGCGTAAGATAGTATTAGATTGCAATTCGCATTTAAAAACAATTCGTGAAAGAAAGAGTAATTTACAGAAAGTAAATACAGTTACTCAACCAGTCTACTCGACTGACAGCCATACATGTCGATTCCTTTGGACATAAAACAGTTGCTAAAACCAGTTTCAAACCGAAACTCCAGTTTTCAGAAATAACAATGTCTAACATTGGAATGACTTCACCAAGTGCCCATAACCGCGGGCACGGCTAATTAATTAGATTTTAAACTCTGTAGAGGTGTACAACTTTACCCACAAGGAATGATCCACCCTTTTTGCTAGGCCATACGACACACTTCCTTTGGTGTGCCGGCAAGGCGATCATACATAGCCGTTACATTATCTAGACATGACTTTGATCCAGCCCGGGACGTTAACCCCCGCTGTAGAACCAGAAACACACACCCAAGCCGTGGATCCACTTTCAGTACACCAACACAACGTTTCTGGACACGGCAGGGCGTACACCGTTGCACCGGCCAGGCAATTACCCATACGAACTATATGGAAGCCCCTCACAAGCAAACCGAACTGGAATGCTTCCGCTAGCTCCCGCCTACCAATGAGCAAAGCCATGTCTAAACAACTTAATAAACTATGGCCGTCCCATACCGGACCTCGTGGTTGTACGGAATTCTTGGATCAATAGCGTCCCATTGCTCGGTCCTTAAAGCGACGTGGGTGACACTTCACCCTACACTACGTGCAGTTCCTTTTTGCACTACCGGCTAATGCCAATAGTCGCCCACATCCAAATCATAGTTTTAGTTGGAGTTTTTAGTAAACTAATAGCAACCTTTTCAAATGGCAGTTGATTGAATAAACAGTTCGAAACTGAATCATTTTAGCGTTAAGCATGGCTAAGCAGATATTATATCTAACGGTTATAACCACAGTGACATTAGTTTATGTCTAACCCATACATATGGTTACAAGGTTCACATGTCATAGAGATTAAAGGAAAACCATAATACACAGGGATAACTAGCTGTTCTACCCAACATAGCTGTTTTTAAGGAGAATTACTCGTATGCATAATACAGTTACAAAAGCAACCACTACTACAAAACATATTTTCTGTAACATATTTTTGTAACACATTGAACAATGTGTTACAAAGAGATATTGTAGTAACATATAATTTGTGTTACAAAGGCATGTTGTAACACATACTTATCGATATGTGAAAAATGTTACAGAGAACTACAATAGCAACACATAATATATGTTACAGAGGAATATTGTAACACATGCTTGTAAGGTGTGAATAATAATATTGTAGTAACACATATAGAGACAGATTGTAACACATGACTTAATTGCAATAAATTAAAAAATATATAAACCAACAACGTCTATTCGTAACCAAATTTATTTGATACTATGCTATGCATCACATCTTAAAAAAATATAAACATATGTTTATCTCGAATAGAATGACATATGAATAATCATCATCCCTATATTAAATTTGGGAGGTTTCACGGTTTCCCATCCCTCTCGCTCGCACGTCTCCCCGGTTTTTTTGCCCACGCGCGCGTGTGCGGGAGCGATGCCCTCCATCCGTTCCCCTCACAGAAATCGCTACCCGCCTCGTCCTCTCCTCGCCATGCCCGCCGAGCTCCTAGGCTTTCCCACCCTCTCGGCTCCTCCGACCGCGCCGGCCTCGGTGCATATTTTTTGGTCACGGTCGCACCTCACATGGCGTGTGCAGCAACAAACCCTAGCTCCTACCCCATCCAAGATGGGCGCCCAATGACGGCACCCAGCTCAGTCGTAGCCGCTGCCACCTTGCCGCCTTCGCCTTGCAGCGTGTGGATCCGGCGCCGCCACCCACGTGTGGATCCGGCGCTGGTGGGGTGAGCTCAGCCAAGCTTAAAGCGGCTCTGCTCTCGACAGGATCTCCACCCCACGACCAAGTAACTTGAGCCATCTCGCTTCAGATCCGGCCTGCCCCTGCTAAGGCCATGGCTCCGCGTTACCAAGCCACGACCCTGATTGCTTCTCCGTTCTGTCCAAACGCCATCGTTTGCTCAGGTTGCTTAGCAAAAGTATAAGGCTTAATGATGGGAAAGTATTTTGTGTGAAAAAGATTTTCATGCAAACACATAATTCTAGATCAGATCAATAGTAACACTAGAGAAATGTTTGTGTTTACCACTTTGGTCTGACTTAAATACAATCGAGTTCTTGCTTTCCTTGAATTGGCGATGCCCATGTGGAAGCAAAACCGATTGCTTGGCCTTCCTTTTGTGTATGTTAATTGTTTCTTGCTTCAATTGTGATGAAGTGCATATATCAAATTTTGTAATTGCAATCATAAATGTTAACGCTTTCTTTTGTGCAGGTTGAAAAAATCAATGGTTGAAATTCATACATTTGGTTGCTTACTACATAAAGGGATCTAGAAGCAAAGAATTTTATGAAGATTAGACAACATTAGATATATTTTAGATTCTTTTTATTTAGACCGATGTATTTCAGAATCTTAGACTAAAGACTTGTCTCTAGAAATCAAATCATTATGTATTCTATCGAATGGTGTGAAGTACTTAATATTTATTTGTTTGATGCAATGCAATATGTTATGATTGTTGCATTTATGGTCATTTGTGTTTTATATTGTACAATGTGTTATGCTTATCAAGGATATTCTATAAAACAATTTTAATTTGTACATTCACTAAAAAATAAGGAAATAATAAAGATATTTAAATTTGTTTTAGGAGCTCAACATTGTGTTGTTGTAGTTAAAAAAGGGTGTTACTAAGTTCAATTATTGTATCTAAAAAGGTGTTACTAGGGTCTATAGAAACACATGCTTCTATGTTGCTTTAGCAAAAAAAAAGGTGTTACTAGGGTCTATGGCAACACGCGTTACTATGTTGCTCTTACTAAAAAAGGTGTTACTAGAGTCTATAGCAACGCATTTGATACATGTTGCCGTAGCATGGTTGCAACATCTTTTCTTATATACAAGAACACTTATTACATGTTACAATAGACCCTTCTATAGCAACATAGGCTATAGAAACACTAATAAAATATGTTACTATAGGACTCAGTAACACTTTTTTTGAGCTATAGTAGCATATATGCGTGTTACTATAGGCCCATCCTGACGTAGTGAACATATTGTAAGTGAATTATCGGGTTCAACATGATCAAGGGATTGCTTGCCTTGCTCAGCACTGTCAGGATCAAACTCAGGATCAGCTTCAAGATCTTCCTCTTCGACGGGCACGTCAACGTCTACACGTCGCACAACAAGGCAGAAAAGCAGCAATTAGCAACTAAAATGGGCAAAAAGAAAGGAGATAGCAAAATAAATAAATTTAACAGTACACAAACAGAGTTGCTTAATTGAATTCATTATTTTTACTTTACGAATTCAAGATGCAAAGATCGTTTAAGTTTATAATAATTTAATCAATTTAGCCTTAATAGATTCTTATCCCTTTTGATTAGATTCAGATTCAAAACAACATTTTATTAAGATTTTAATTACTAAAAGAGCATCTCCCATTGCTATTTTATATATATATATATATATATATATATATATATATATATATATATATATATATATATATATATATATATATATTGTAGCATATGTGTGAGTATGCATATAGGTCTGCACATGGACAACCAGAACTTCATTAAGCTCAATGCCATTACAGAAGTGCCAAACCTTGCCCTACATTACTCCTGATCATGCCATACTTCTATTTGTACTTAAAGCATATTCTCATTTTAAACTATACATGTGACATTGTTTCACTTAAGGATTTATTAAGGTACTGGAGTATCTCCACTTAAATACCATTTCATTGCATTTTTAAGCTGTTAACAGTATCCAGGTTCCATAAAAATTCATTTTTCTCATTTTGCCTAATGTTAAAATTACTAATTCCTTAAGGCATAAAGCTTTCCTCAAGTATTTCGTTTACTAAAATTCACACAATAATTCTTCTAAAAATATTTTTGCATATTCTAATTCTACTGGATTTTACATGAATTTTAAAATTTATTTCATCTAAATTGGACTTCTAGATCAAAAGATATTCAATACTTAAATCTATTCGGGTATAAAAATCCCTGAAAATTCAGAACTTTCCATAAACGGCAAATACGTTTTCCCTTAAAGATGACGCTTTCCCCCTTTTGGCTAAAGCCGATTCGGACACTACTACTGGGTCCCGTGCGATAGTGAGCGAAAACAGGGGAGGCCGATTCTGGCTCGCCGCCGGCGAATGGCTGCCGGAACGGCGGAACGGTCGACGCCTAGAGCTTCAGCGCGACACGCGGAACATGTAATACCGCAAAACTCTTTTGCTACGGTTTTCGGCCGGTAACTATTCCACCTTCGTGATTCAGGGATTTGTATTTGGGAGAAAATATTTATTGTCGCGTTTTCGAAGCTTTTAGTAAAGGTTTTGGTTGTTCTACCGGTTTTTCAGGTTGAAGTATCTTTTGAGCCGTATTGTTTGGCGGCGGTATTTTCTTGACAATCGTCGTTTCGCGCCAAGAATTTAATACTTGGTTCGCGCTAATTGGATTGAAAGTTGGATTTTGGTTGTAGGAGGGGTGTTTTGGGAATTTCATCTAACCTCTCCCTCTCTCTTCAAATGAGTGGCTGTCATTGCTTGGAGACCTTTTTTTTGTGTGTTTTCCTGGCCGATCCAGCTCCTGGAGCTTGGCTCCTGCGCCTAGAGCTGGCACCTCCCCACTGCCGAAATCCCTCCTCCCCACTGCCGAAATCCCTGGCTCCTCCCAACTGCCGAAGCCCGTGGAGCCTTCCCTGCCGTTGCTCCTTGGCGCCGCTCCTCCCGGCCGGTGCTCCTCCAGGCGGCAGGGTAGCAGCAGCGCAGCAGACTCCCTCTAGCTTCAGCCAGCCCCGGCGTCCTCCGGCCTTGCTCCGGCCAGCCCCGGCTGCCTCCTCCCCGGCGGCGCAGCCATCCTGCAGGCGACCTCCCTCTTCCTCCTACCCAGCCGGCCACCTCCTCCCTTCATCTATGCAGCAGCAGCAGCAGCCTTTTGTTTCCTTTCTCCTCCTTGTAGGTATGTGGTTTGATGCTTTGAAGTTACTCTTGCTGCTCTAATGGAGGTCCTAGCTGGGTAGTGTGGTCCTAGGGTTCCTAGATTTGGGGATTTTGGAGGGAAACTAGGTCTAGAGTGGAGGGAAGTCTGTTTTGATTTTCGAGCAGGTTTCTGTCCGTCCTTGTAGCTCAAATTTGGGGCAGTTAGAGGGGTCTCATGAATATTTGGATATAGAGAATGTTGTAGATCATCGAATCCCCTTTAATTTGAGTGCAAGAACACGAAAAACCATGAAGCCAATTAAAAGTTATGGCTATTTTACCGATTTCTGTCCAGAACGAGTTAATTTGCATTCGTCTGCTGTTCGTCGCAAAACTGAGAATAATTGGTGCTTTTCCCGGTTGGTTGCCTATAGAAAAAGTTGTAGATAATCGAATTACCTTTCAATGAAGACTGAAATCGCTAAGTTTCGTGCATCCGACTAAAAGTTATGACCGTTTAACCGAGTGCTGTCCCGGGTTGGCAGATTCGCTGTTTCAGGGTTTAGGAGTGGGTAATAGAATCGGAATCGTTATAAGACTTGTAATCGTTTTGTTGGTATGTTTTGAGTAGAATGTTTCATATGCAGGTGGTGTGACCCCCAGGTGTGGCAACTTCGTCTCGCCACACTGTCTCGGGAAGCTGAAGGCAAGTGCGTTGCAATGGTTGTGGATTGGTGGTCATTATGTTCTTTTTGCAATGTTACCGTTATCCATGTGTTACCTTAATATTGATATGTTTGATTTTTTTTGTGCGATATGATGAATGAGAATGGTTAAATGGTTATGCCGTTATTTAAAACGAGTCTATATGCAAGTGTAACCCGTATACCTCTTATACGGTAAGTTGATTGCTTGTGTTATGTATATACTAACGCTATGGGTACATCGTGTTTATAAGCACGTATAGTAGGGTAGTTGTCTTTCGATGAAAAGGTTAAGTAATCTGATGCATGTGCATCGTTGATTGAAATGAGTTGTGTTAAAAGTTGAATGTCATGATATCTTGCGATTATGAAGAGCTATCGTTTGAGATATCATACTATTATCACTAGTATGATAGGATAATGTGAATAATGAAGTAATGCGGCTTGATTAATAAGAATGGATGATTTGGCGATTATGAAAATGGATTATGACTTTAACGGGAGTATTAATGATAATTGTGACCATGTAGATATGAGTGTCGAGAATATGAAAATGAATGTTGAGAATATGAATTTGAGTGTTGGGGATATGAATATGAGTGTTGAGGATATGAATATGAGAGTTGGGGATAAGAATATGAGAGCTGAGAATATGTTTATGAATGTTGGGAATGCGGATATGAGAGTTGAGAGTATGGATATGAATGTGAGGAATATCATTTGCATATGTACATTCATGAATTGCATTGAGCCAGGGCGGTGAGAAAGTTATACGAAAGTATGACTAATCCGGAGTGCTCGGAGTTCCTACCCCGTAGTCTCATCCACTGGCGTGGATGGGAGCGGTGCTAAGCGTAGGACCCGCTACTGGGTAGCGGGCAAGTCCTGTTTCGGCAGGCCCCTTCCACGGGATGGTTGGGTTGAGGACACGCATCGACGGGTGGTGCTCGGCAATACCGGTATTTGCTAAGAAAGAGGAGATGAGTCATGCATGATGCATCATATGCATGAGAATGGTGAAGTATGCATGAGAATGCATCATATGCATGAGAATGGTGAAGTATGCATGAGAATGCATCATCTGAATGAGAATGGTGAAATATGCATGAGAATGGCGAAATGAGATGAGCATATGAATATGTAAGCATTTGCATTGCATTGACAATGATACATCATATTTAATGAGTTGATTGTAATGTATGAATATGAGATTCTTCATTTGTTTGGCATATTTGCATTTGCATTGCATTGACAAATGATGAATCATGTTTAATGAGTTGATTATGTTGCATAGATATGAGATTCTGCTTTTGTATGTTTTGTGCACTTGAGCTTGAAAGCATAAATGCATTCCATTGTATTGTGTGTTGCAACTGATAAATGTTGATTGATGAGAATGGAAAGAACAGGTTGAGAGTTGAGTCGTGGGCCCATCCAGAACTGATTCCCGAGGTATGGGTAAGGTTTTGTTACATTGTCAAGTTGGTTGCGGTAAGTGGAGCTGCTACTACTCCTGTTGTTGGTTGTTTCAGTTAAGTAATGGATATTTAAAGTTAAGTAATGGATATTTAAATGATGAAGTAATCGTGCTCTTACGTTGTGGATCTTTTATGAATTCAACTGTTTCCTTTATTTACGGGTATCAATTTAAGGAACTGCTACTTGATGTCTTTTAATAGTTGCATTTAAGCCTAATGCCTTACCTTTCTTACTTGTTGCACTTTGCTGAGTCTTGGACTCACGCTTGTTTGCTTCCTGTTCTAGGTACCTTGAAGCTGATTCATCGGGATGGGAGTAGAAGCACGTGCACGACTTCGGTCATTATCTCCTTAAATTAATTCATAAAGCCTGATCATATCTAATGTGGTTGTAAAGTGTTGTTTGTTGTGGTGTAATTCATTAATTGCCAGTGGATGTGTGGTTGATATCTAAGGACCTGCTAGAATGTTTCATCTTGGTTGAATGAATGATATCTATACTGTTATTGTTCTTTTGACTGCTGAGTGGATGCCCTTTTTTTCTAGAGAGGTCATGCCGAAATTTTGTAAATTTCGGAGGCTTAGTTTTAAGCCGGTTTTAGAGATTGGTTGGTTACAGACATTTTTGTAGAGATGTCATTGAGTTGATTAGGGTTTGGTAGCATTTGCGGTGCGTTTGGCACCGGGGTGTTACAGTTGGTATCAGAGCGGGCTTCAGGTCCGTGGTGTTTGAATGTAGTGAGTAATTCTAGAATGAATTAAAATTTTGATGTATGAAAGTAGAAATATGGTTTAGGTTAAACCTTTAAAATGTGGCCCTAGGGCAACAACCTTAAAATTCGAGGTAGAATGGTTAACAAATTTAAAACTTGACACACTCTGATGCACAGTAGGAAAGGGATGGGTTATCATTGCATTGTGCTGCAATGCTTAAATTTTATTGATGCTATGTTTTATGTTAGCCTTGATGAGACTATGGTATTATTGATGGCTATGATTTTTGAAATGGTGTTTTGTTTTGTGGGGTCCGGTGGGACTCTTTGTGCCGAAGGTATGTTGGCCTTGTCGTATAGCCGTGTTGGTTGGTGTGGCAATTGAAAGTTAACACCGGAGGGTTCATAACTTCGGGTGAGGAGAGCCGTTGTTCCTTTGTTGTAAATTTAGAGAGTTGATGGAACTTGTTTTGGGTTTTATCTTCTTTGGACTTCTCGGATTTAAAACCAAGAGAAGAGTATCGTTTTGCACTTCTTTCGGTTGCTATGCCGAGAAAGTTATGGATTTCTTCGTGTTGCCGTTCTCCGAGTTGAAGTTTTGGGATTGGGGCTTTAAAGGAAAAGTGTTATTTGATCGATTCGCTTTTCCTTTCCGTGAATTGATTTGTGCAACTCCTTTATTTCGTGGAATTTTGGGAGTTTGATGATGATTTGGGGATTTGTTGATTGACACAGATTGAGTCCTGTCATTCTCTAACTCTTTTGAGAGTTGAGCTACCTTGGAAGTTCTGGTTGGGTTTTTCTGGAAAGGAGAGTGCGGCAATCAGAGTATATTGTGGGTTGATTGAAGATCTCCTGTAGCAGATTAGTAGAACGATTGTGTGGTTAGGGTGGTTGACCCTAAATTTGATAGAGGGCAAGGATTAGAGTGTTGGTTATGGTCATCCACGATTATAAATGGAGATCTAGAAATGGTGTTACAGTGTGTCAAAGAAGTAATAACAAGTTTGGTTGAGGAACTTGTTAAATAAGTTGATGGGGTTCAATTGTTTAAATCATTGGAATCGTAGATAGTTGATCTTTGTATTCGTCATACGATCGACGGATAGGAATTTTGGATGGTAAGTTAATGGGGACAAAATTTCAACCTGTTTTCTTTGATGAATTAGTGGGGTAGAATTTATTTAATGTTGGTGAAAACATTTCCGACCGCGGATGTAATTAATCGAAAGGACAAATTCTGGAGAAAGTGATTCAAGGAAGAGTAGTTATGAGATTCTTGCTAAGTCTTGTTGGTGTTTCCCTAAGGCGCTAAGTGTGAGCATTGGAACCTCTATTGTTAAAGGTGCATGACTTTTAGAGATAATGGGATGTAGGATGAACTCAGGTTTAATTGCATATGAAAATGGGGTTGTCGGTGTAATTATTTGGAGGGTTGCCTTACATTTAAGGCATTTTTGTTTGGTGTGCAATTGAAATTGCCATAAGAGTTGTGTTTAATGGCGATGGGAGTTAGTAGATGAAAGATTGTGAGGAAGAAGGAATGCATACCTATGGAATAGTGTGATGATAGTCTTTGGATTTGCCATTTAAAGGAAATAAATAGATGTAATGGAAAATGTTGGATTTCAGGATCGTTTTGCTATTCCCGAATGTTGATGTTGGGATTAGTGTGTTGTGTTGCTTTTTAATCGAGTAATTCGTTGTTGTGAAGCTTTCCACCTTAGGGCTCAAGGTGGGAGGATTGGTTTATGCCGTTCAAAGAATGAAGTTCCCTTCGATTTCGTGTCTGTTTGAGAAGTTTCTCTTTTCAGTTGAGTATTCACTGATTTTCTCTCGTCAGTTTCTAGTTTTGCCTTCTTTGGGTGATGGCAACGAAGACGAGTTTAGTGTCATGTTAGACCTGGTTGTGAGGACTGAGGTTCTATGTCTTTGTAAGAGTGAGGGATATGTGATTTCGTTGTTTAGCTTGTTTGGGAGGATCAAATTGATCGCATTGATTGAAAATGATAAAAGAGGTTCTTGAGATGTTCGAGATTTGAAATTGCCCTTGCGATTTGGCTTAGGAAAGGAAATAGAGCGATCATGGGTTTTTGTTAAGTTTTTCTTCAAGGTGATGTATGTGGTTTATTGGTTTAAAGAGAATTGTACCTCTTTTGCATTCTAGCTGGAGTTAAAGATTGTGATTGTTCGTGGTATCGTGTTGAGTATAGTAAGGATTTATACTTTTGGGTTTGATTATGTGAGTGAAAGAATGTGAAGGCGAGACCCTCTTAAGAAAAAGAACCAAGTGTAGTTTGGTATGATTTGGGAATTTTGGCTGTCTGCTCTAGTCTTGTGCCATGCCAATTTAAGGAGGAAAAGTGAATGTTGATGAAAAAAAGGGGGGGATGTAATGAGTTAAGTTACTTGCTTCTTCTATTGGAAAGAGAAGTGGATTGAATTTTATAGTTCCTCTTGCGTGAGAAATACCCGGATTTGTTGTTTCGGATATCCATGTTTTGTATTTTGTTTCCGTTGTTTTTGTTGGTGTTCCTGTCGTGGTCAGAATTCGAGGTCGAATTCTGTTAAAGGGGGGAAGAGTGTAACACCGCAAAACTCTTTTGCTAGGGTTTTCGGCCGGTAACTATTCCACCTTCGTGATTCAGGGATTTGTATTTGAGAGAAAAAATTTATTGTCGCGTTTTCGAAGCTTTTAGTAAAGGTTTTGGTTGTTGCTTGTTGGTTTTTGATTGAAGTATCTTTTGAGCCGTATTGTTTGGCGGCGGTATTTTCTTGACAATCGTCGTTTCGCGCCAAGAATTTAATACTTGGTTCGCGCTAATTGGATTGAAAGTTGGATTTTGGTTGTAGGAGGGGTGTTTTGGGAATTTCATCTAACCTCTCCCTCTCTCTTCCTTCAAATGAGTGGCTGTCATTGCTTGGAGACCTTTTTTTTTGTGTTTTCCTGGCCGATCCAGCTCCTGGAGCTTGGCTCCTGCGCCTAGAGCTGGCTCCTCCCCACTGCCGAAATCCCTCCTCCCCACTGCCGAAATCCCTGGCTCCTCCCAACTGCCGAAGCCCCTGGAGCCTTCCCTGCCGTTGCTCCCTGGCGCCGCTCCTCCCGGCCGGTGCTCCTCCAGGCGGCAGGGTAGCAGCAGCGCAGCAGACTCCCTCTAGCTTCAGCCAGCCCCGGCGTCCTCCGGCCTTGCTCCGGCCAGCCCCGGCTGCCTCCTCCCCGGCGGCGCAGCCATCCTGCAGGCGACCTCCCTCTTCCTCCTACCCAGCCGGCCACCTCCTCCCTTCATCTATGCAGCAGTAGCAGCCTTTTGTTTCCTTTCTCCTCCTTGTAGGTATGTGGTTTGATGCTTTGAAGTTACTCTTGCTGCTCTAATGGAGGTCCTAGCTGGGTAGTGTGGTCCTAGGGTTCCTAGATTTGGGGATTTTGGAGGGAAACTAGGTCTAGAGTGGAGGGAAGTCTGTTTTGATTTTCGAGCAGGTTTCTGTCCGTCCTTGTAGCTCAAATTTGGGGCAGTTAGAGGGGTCTCATGAATATTTGGATATAGAGAATATTGTAGATCATCGAATCCCCTTTAATTTGAGTGCAAGAACACGAAAAACCATGAAGCCAATTAAAAGTTATGGCTATTTTACCGATTTCTGTCCAGAACGAGTTAATTTGCATTCGTCTGCTGTTCGTCGCAAAACTGAGAATAATCGATGCTTTTCCCGGTTGGTTGCCTATAGAAAAAGTTGTAGATAATCGAATTACCTTTCAATGAAGACTGAAATCGCTAAGTTTCGTGCATCCGACTAAAAGTTATGACCGTTTAACCGAGTGCTGTCCCGGGTTGGCAGATTCACTGTTTCAGGGTTTAGGAGTGGGTCATAGAATCGGAATCGTTATAAGACTTGTAATCGTTTTGTTGGTATGTTTTGAGTAGAATGTTTCATATGCTGGTGGTGTGACCCCCGGGTGTGGCAACTTCGTCTCGCCACACTGTCTCGGGAAGCTGAAGGCAAGTGCGTTGCAATGGTTGTGGATTGGTGGTCATTATGTTCTTTTTGCAATGTTACCGTTATCCATGTGTTACCTTAATATTGATATGTTTGATTTTTTTGTGCGATATGATGAATGAGAATGGTTAAATGGTTATGCCGTTATTTAAAACGAGTCTATATGCAAGTGTAACCCGTATACCTCTTATACGGTAAGTTGATTGCTTGTGTTATGTATATACTAACGCTATGGGTACATCTGTGTTTATAAGCACGTCTAGTAGGGTAGTTGTCTTTCGATGAAAAGGTTAAGTAATCTGATGCATGTGCATCGTTGATTGAAATGAGTTGTGTTAAAAGTTGAATGTCATGATATCTTGCGATTATGAAGAGCTATCGTTTGAGATATCATACTATTATCACTAGTATGATAGGATAATGTGAATAATGAAGTAATGCGGCTTGATTAATAAGAATGGATGATTTGGCGATTATGAAAATGGATTATGACTTTAACGGGAGTATTAATGATAATTGTGACCATGTAGATATGAGTGTCGAGAATATGAAAATGAATGTTGAGAATATGAATATGAGTGTTGGGGATATGAATATGAGTGTTGAGGATATGAATATGAGAGTTGGGGATAATAATATGAGAGCCGAGAATATGTTTATGAATGTTGGGAATGCGGATATGAGAGTTGAGAGTATGGATATGAATGTGAGGAATATCATTTGCATATGTGCATTCATGAATTGCATTGAGCGAGGCGGTGAGAAAGTTATCTGAAAGTATGACTAATCCGGAGTGCTCGGAGTTCCTACCCGTAGTCCCATCCTTCGGCGTGGATGGGAGCGGTAAGCGTGGGACCCGCTCTTGGGTAGCGGGCAAGTCTGTTCGGCAGGCCCCTTCCACAGGATGGTTGGGTTGAGGGCACGACGGCGGGTGGTGCTCGGCAATACCGGTATTTGCTAAGAAAGAGGAGATGAGTCATGCATGATGCATCATATGCATGAGAATGGTGAAGTATGCATGAGAATGCATCATATGCATGAGAATGGTGAAGTATGCATGAGAATGCATCATCTGAATGAGAATGGTGAAATATGCATGAGAATGGCGAAATGAGATGAGCATATGAATATGTAAGCATTTGCATTGCATTGACAATGATACATCATATTTAATGAGTTGATTGTAATGTATGAATATGAGATTCTTCATTTGTTTGGCATATTTGCATTTGCATTGCATTGACAAATGATGAATCATGTTTAATGAGTTGATTATGTTGCATAGATATGAGATTCTGCTTTTGTATGTTTTGTGCACTTGAGCATGAAAACATAAATGCATTCCATTGTATTGTGTGTTGCAACTGATAAATGTTGATTGATGAGAATGGAAAGAACAGGTTGAGAGTTGAGTCGTGGGCCCATCCAGAACTGATTCCCGAGGTATGGGTAAGGTTTTGTTACATTGTCAAGTTGGTTGCGGTAAGTGGAGCTGCTACTACTCCTGTTGTTGGTTGTTTCAGTTAAGTAATGGATATTTAAAGTTAAGTAATGGATATTTAAATGATGAAGTAATCGTGCTCTTACGTTGTGGATCTTTTATGAATTCAACTGTTTCCTTTATTTACGGGTATCAATTTAAGGAACGCTACTTGATGTCTTTTAATAGTTGCATTTAAGCCTAATGCCTTACCTTTCTTACTTGTTGCACTTTGCTGAGTCTTGGACTCACGCTTGTTTGCTTCCTGTTCTAGGTACCTTGAAGCTGATTCATCGGGATGGGAGTAGAAGCACGTGCACAACTTCGGTCATTATCTCCTTAAATTAATTCATAAAGCCTGATCATATCTAATGTGGTTGTAAAGTGTTGTTTGTTGTGGTGTAATTCATTAATTGCGAGTGGATGTGTGGTTGATATCTAAGGACCTCGCTAGAATGTTTCATCTTGGTTGAATGAATGATATCTATCTTTGTTATTGTTCTTTTGATCACGAGTGGATGCCCTTTTTTTTTAGAGAGGTCATGCCGAAATTTTGTAAATTTCGGAGGCTTAGTTTTAAGCCGGTTTTAGAGATTGGTTGGTTACACACAATTTTGTAGAGATGTCATTGAGTTGATTAGGGTTTGGTAGCATTTGCGGTGCGTTTGGCACCGGGGTGTTACAGAACACGTGGGTGGTACTCATTCCGCTCGGGACGGCCGGCAACAGGGTCGCCCACGCACGCCTGCGGCGGCCGCCATGGACCTCCGGCGATGGCTCAACTCCGGCGGACCATTGACGCGGGGAAAAGCTCGCTGAGCATCAGTGAGGTACGGGGAATCCATTTCACCTGAGTGTGGCGCCGAAGAATTAGCGAGGAAGCCCATCCACGGCGCGCCTGAGGCGGAGAAGATGATCGGCGAAACTTCAATGAACTGCAAGCAAGAGATCAAAATTGCAGCTCGGTCAAGGCTCTATGGCGCAGGGCGAAGCTTTGGGCGGAATTGATTCCAAGATTTACCCGATGCTCGGCTCGATTGTTACTTCCCCCCCTTTCCCTGGCTCCCTGCAGTCAATGGCGAAAATGAAGAAATGGAGCCAGTAGACTGATGAAGGGAAAGGGGAAAGAGTACTGGTGAGGCTATGGGATGGTTTTGTAGTCGTTTTGGCGGACTGTGGAGGCTGGGACGCGCGTTGGCAATCGCTGGCTTCGACATTAGGAAGGACGGGAGCAGGCAAGAATGGTAATGGCGAAGCTCGGTGCGTGCGACTCGTGGCTGGTCCGTGCGGTGGTGAGGGAAGGTGACGCAGGGGAATGACCGAACGACAATTGGGTTCGACGAATCAAACTCGCTGCGTTCAGCTCGCCTGGAGAGTTCGTCTCCTGCTCCCAATGGAGCGAACGGGAATGGAGAAGATGAGTCTGGCAAGTGGGGCCTGGGGTCACTGCCAGGGGCTGAGAATTTCTCCGTTGCGCCAATGAAACGGAACAGCAATAGGGTTGCCCCACATGCCAGTGATAGGTAAAGAAGAACAGAGTGGTTGGGGTGCATTTTCTCCCTTCTCTCTCCGATTTTTGCTGGTGGTCAAATGGAGGTAGAAACTGGTAAAAATTTTTGACTGAGGTCTCCAACCAGAATTTACCCCCTGGTAAAAATTTGGGATTAATTCGAGTTACTGAGAATTTATAAAAATTCTTTCAATAGTGACTGTTTGAATTTCTAGCCTTTGACTTCGATTTTTGTTTAAGTTCAACTGAAGTCTATTATTTTTGAATTTTTGTTTTTCTGTTAAATTTGGGCTAAAGATACCTGTGTAAAATTGTCAGCTCAAATACTCAAGTCATTATTTAATTAAAATTCTAACACTAAAATTTCCATTTTCCCAAGTTTTCAGTTTTCAAATTTTAATAATTCTCAAACCATCTTATTAATTTATTATATTTTTACAGAATGTAGATATGGAAATAAGGTTCTCATATAAATTTTCTCAATTCCATTTGTTATTCCAATATTTTGTACCATTTCTGATATTGCATTATTTGGGAATAAAATTTGTTATTCTATTTTTCTTCCTCATTTTCTTATGTGAAGATTTCATGTGATGGTTAAAATGGCTTATTTACATGTTCAGGATTCTACCAATAAATTTTTCCAAGTTTTTGCTTTTTGCTTCTTAGCCTTTTTCTTCTTTGCATTCTTTATCTGGCTTTTATTGCAACTCAAAATTCAAAAGAATCCATGAAACTCCAAATAAAATCAAGAAACATTATGAAAGTGCTGAAAATATTCACATCGAAATTTAAATATTACATTTTACTGTTCCTAAATTTCTGGGCTGTTACAGATCTACCCCCCTTACAAAAATCTCGACCCCGAGATTTGGCGGGTCTAAAAGGAACTACTCTTGGAAGAACTCGGGAAATTCGTTCTTGAGTCGATCTTCCTGCTCCCAGGTTGCCTCATCTTCAGAATGATTACTCCATTGCACTTTAATCATCTTGTGAGACTTGTTGCGAGTGCGGCGTTCAGCTTCTTCTAGGATTCTAATCGGACGCTCCCGATAAGTCAAATCAGGTTGCAAATCGATTTCTTCTAATTGGGTAAGTTCAGAAGGAAGACGAAGACATTTTCTCAATTGCGATACATGGAAGACGTTATGAACACTGGACAATTGAGATAGCAATTCCAGTTTGTACGCCTTTTCGCCCATTTTCTCAAGGATACGATATGGCCCAATGTATCGTGGCGCCAACTTACCACGAATTTGAAAACGACGAACACCACGAAGTGGCGAGACCTTAAGATAAACATGATCGTCAACTTCAAAACTCAAGTCACGTCGACGATTGTCGGCATAACTTTTCTAACGAGATTGAGCTTCTCTTAGTCGGCTTCTTATCAAATCTACATGCTCTTGGGCTTCCTGTATGAGATCTGGACCAAAGAACTGCCTTTCTCCAGTCTCTGACCAAAACAAAGGTGTTCTACACTTTCTCCCATAAAGAGCTTCAAACGGCGACATTTGCGACTCGCTTGAAAACTATTGTTATCTGAAAATTCCGCAAATGCCAAACTCTTTTCCCGATTGGTGCTATAAGATAACACAGGGCTCTTAACATATCTTCCAATATCTGATTTGTTCTTTCAGTTTGCCCATCAGTTTGAGGATGATAGGCTGTACTGAAATTCAGTTTGGTTCCTAGCATACCATGCAATTTCTCCCAAAAACGAGATGTGAACTGTGAGCCACGATCAGACACAATTGTTTTCGGGACTCCGTGCAAGCGCACAATATTGCTGATATAAAGCTCGGCCAATTTATCCCCGGAATGAGTAGTCCTCACAAGAATAAAATGAGCTACTTTTGTCAATCGATCGACAATTACCCAAATGGAATCATTTCCCTTTTGAGTTCGGGGCAAACCAGTGATGAAATCCATACTGATATCATCCCATTTCCATTCTGGAATTTGCAATGGTTGGAGAAGCCCAGCTGGACGTTAATGTTCAGCTTTCACTCGCTGACACACATCGCACCTTGCGACATATTCAGCGATGTCTTTCTTCATACCAGGCCACCAATACTCCTTTTTAAGATCCTGGTACATTTTTGTGCTTCCAGGATGAATAGATAATGGCGACTCATGTGCCTCAGACAGAATTAATTTCTTGATTTCTAAATCATTCGGCACATAAATCCGAGATCCTCGGAATACTATCCCATTTGAGTCTATGGTAAATTCAGACTCCTTGCCTTCTTTCAACTGATTCTGAATTTTAACAATAGCTTCATCTTTAAGCTGTGCGGCTTTAATTTGATTCTTAAGGGTAGGTTGCACATCAAGAGCAGCTACATAACCATCTTCAACTAAATTCAGATTAAGCTTCTGAAATTCATTCATTAATTCAGCTTGATTAGAAACCCAAGTGCAATAAAGTTTCCGACTGAGAGCATCTGCTACAACATTTGCTTTTCTGGATGATAATGGATACCAATGTCATAATCTTTAATTAATTCTAACCATCTCATCTACCTCAAATTCAGATCTGGCTGAGTGAAGAAATACTTAAGGCTCTTGTGATCTGTATAAATTTCAGTCCGATTTCCAATAAGATAATGCCGCCATATTTTCAAAGCATGTACAACAACGGCTAACTCCAGATCATGTGTAGTGTAATTCTGCTCATGAGGGCGAAGTTGTCGGGAAGCATACGCAACAACTTTTCCCTCCTGCATTAATACACACCCTAGACCATGTCGTGAAGCATCACAATATACATCAAAGTTCTTATGGATATCAGGTAACACTAGCACTGGGGCCGATGTTAACCTCTTTTTCAATTCTTGAAAACTTTCTTCACAATCTGTACTCCAGATGTATTTCTTCTCTTTCTTTAATAACTAGGTTAATGGCTTTGCAATTTTGGAAAAGTTTTCAATGAATCGGCGATAATACCCAGCCATTCCCAGAAAACTTCGAATTTCTGGAACTGATTGCGGCCTCTCCCAAGCTAATACAGTTTGTACTTTGCCGGGATCAACTGCAACCCCTCCTCTTGACAGAACATGACCAAGAAATGCTACTTCCTTTAGCCAAAATTCACACTTCTCAAATTTGGCATAAAGCTGATTTTCTCGCAATTTACTAAGAACCATTTGTAAGTGTTGAGCATGTTCTTCTTCACTTTGAGAATAAATCAGAATGTCATCAATGAAAACTACCACAAATTTATCCAAATACTCCATGAAAATCTTATTCATCAGATTCATAAAACTAGCTGGAGCATTTGTAAGGCCAAAAGACATGACAGTGTACTCGTACAGCCCGTAACGAGTAACAAATGCAGTTTTAGGAATATCGGACGGCCTAATCTTCAATTGAAAATAACCAAGTCTGAGATCAATTTTAGAAAACACTTGAGCACCATTCAACTGATCAAACAAATCATCTATGCGGGGAAGTGGATATTTGTTTTTGATGGTGACGTCATTTAGCGTACGATAGTCCACGCACATACGCTGACCACCATCCTTCTTCGTAACAAACAAAACTGGGCTGCCCCAAGGTGAAGTACTAGGACGAATAAAACCTTTATCTAACTGTTCTTTAAGTTGCTTCTTTAATTCCATTAAATCATCAGAAGGCATTCGATACAGACGCTTGGATATGGGTGCAGTTCCGGGCACCAAATCAATAACAAACTCCATATCTCGGTCCGGCGGCATTCCCGACAATTCACCAGGAAATACATCAGGATATTCATTAACTACAGGCACTTGATCAATTTTTGAAGAAGACATAGAACATAGCACTGGTTGCGATGGAATAGCTCTAGTGCTAGACAAAAATTCTACATGGATACCATCTTGGTTTGTAAGAGCTACTGATTTTTGAGCACAGTCTATGTATCCTTGGTGTTTTGCTAACCAATCCATTCCTAAAATGATGTCCAACCCAGAAGTTTCTATTAGGATGAAATCAGCATAGAACACTACTCCACTTATTTCTATGTTGACATTAGGACAAAGACTTGTAGTTTTAATGGTGGCTCCTGGGAATTTAATAATCATAGGAAAGGATAATATGTCGGCTTCTAAATCACTTCCTTCGAAAAATTTCTTAGACATAAAGGAATGGGAAGCACCGGAATCAAATAAAACCAAGGTTGGAACTGAATGCACCAAACACGTACCTAGCACCACATCAGGTGCTTCTTGCGCCTCCTCTGCGGTCACGTGATGCAACTGGCCGCGGTTGCCACTTGGAGTTGGAGCGAAGGTGCCCCTGGAGTCGGCTGCCCACCACTCATGGGGCGGCCTGTGGTTGGGGCCTTGGCTGCCCAGCCTTTTTCTTGGGACAAGAACTTGCATAATGCCCATGTTCGTTACAATGAAAGCAAGTGACATTCGGCACTAGCTTCGAAACGGAAGGTGCTGCCCTTGCTGGTTGCGAGGAGCGAGTGGTTCGCTGTGATTGTTGTTGAGGAGCACGAACCACTTGCCCTCGACCGCGCTGAAATTGCTGCGCCGGACGCTGAGTCCACTGCATCTGTGGTGGAGGTCGGCGAGTAAAGGTCGATTGACCGCCTTGCGGCCTAGACGAACCCGCCCCAACAGATTTGCGCGCAAGCCATTTGCGCTTCCGACTTTCTAAAACGTCCTTGGTTCCATGCTCCACTCTGTTTGCTTTATCAACAAGAGTTTGGAAATCATTAATATCCTGAGCGATGAGAGCCCACTTGATTTCTTCATTCAGGTGCTCTCGAAACCGTTCCACCTTGCGAGCTTCATCTTCTACTTCATGAGGGGCATATCGAGATAAATAATTGAAGCTGTGTAAATACTCCATAACAGTCATATTGCCCTGCTTCAAATCCAGGAACTCTCGCTTCTTCACTTCTATTACGCTGGCAGGTATGTGGGTGAACCGGAAAGCCGTCTTGAATTCTGGCCATAGCACAACGCGGCCTTCTGGCAGGGTCGCTTGGTAGCTCTCCCACCATATAGCAGCATCTCCTTGTAACTGATAGGAAGCATATAGAACTTTCTCTCTTTCGTCACACTGAGCTATGTTCAATTTATTCTCTACTGCTCGTAGCCAATCATCCGCCTCAAGTGGCTCAGAGGACGGGGTGAAAACTGGTGGTTGCAACCTTAAGAACTCATTCAATTTCGATCCTCCATTGCCCCCTCGATTCACACCTTGGGCGATTTGCTGCGATGCGAGTGTGGTCTGCCGCCCGCTCCATCATAGCTGAACTTGCGCCATAGTCGGCGGCTCTGGCAAGTGCTCCTCAGGAAGGTCCTGCTCCTGATGTGTAGCAGATGGATCACGACGAGTGCCCCGAGAGGTTGAGGCCCTTGTCGCGGAGTGCTGCGGATTCGGCTGCATGGGCGTAGGAACGCTTTGTTAGTTGAGCACGAACATTCATTCACCTCACTTTCCAAAATATTGCTCAAGGATCTAGTGGATCGCATCCTGCATACAATCCTTATTAGAAACTGACAACAAAAGAAAGCACTAACAATTTTTAAATGCGTCCTAGAGGTTTATGATTACTTTATTTTAACTTAAGTAAACACAAGAATAATCTCATCGTAAACTTCCACTCTAACAGCTAAAATTTGCGAGAGAAAATTCACACATCTATTCACAGAAAACTACACAACCAAAAGATGTCCATATCATAGCACATACTTACTTTACAGTACTTAGAACATATGCACCAAGCTTCCAGTGCAGCAAACATACACATATATCTCACATCTAGTTATTTTCCAGTACCTAGAACACATGCATGCTTGCTCACCCAATAGAGCCGAATGTACAGGCACATTTCCTACATCCAGTACCTACCATACTTGAAATATACACATCTCCATTTGCCTTCCAGTGCTGCCATTATACATCTATATATCTTACATTTATCACTTTACAATACCAAAATATAGCACTATCCATGCAACTCTACTTGCTGTGTTCTATCCCACACCAAGCTGCTGTTCTCGATGCTTTACCGCATTTCCCGCTAATCATCGGAGTCGCTGGACAGCACCACCACGCCGCGGTTCTTGGGATATGGTGGCGGCACTATCATGTCACAACTACTCTCCGAGCAAGAGGGTACAAGCGACTGATCATGAGCATCCGTGGGCTGAAACTGTTGCAAATATTCACATTTATTTCCAATGCGGCGCGGCTTAGGTGCAACTGTAGGATCATCAAGTCCCCTATGGCTCTCATATATGCGCAGGTAAGCATCTACACTAATATTATGAACCTTGCACATCCTGCGCATTAGCTTACGACCTATCTCTTGCATAGCTTGATGCCTATTTTCATTGCAGCGCTTTGCGTGGTGTTGCACTACCTGGTCTCTAGTAAGAGTGGTAGCATGAGCTCTAACTTTGAACCCAACCGGAGTTTGCCTTATGCTAAAAATCGGTTTACTTCCCTTATGGCCGAAATCAACGGCAAACTCCCTTGCCACATCGGTCCACACTATGTTATTGGTCATCTGTAAAATTTAAAATAATCAGATCAGTACCCAATAGCATTTTTAGAACAACTAGCAATAATAAGATAACATCCAACTTTTTAATTATACAACTATGCCAACATTTTACATCTTACACCAGAACATATACATTAGCAATTCTTACTTTAGTTCGCACACTTACAACAAAAGGTGCCAACTATTTTACAAAGCACACTAATATTTGTAGCTTAATTTTTACAACCTTCCAGCACAAGCCAGGCCGATTCCCATCTAAACCTTGGACACATACTAGAAATTTCAACCCCAACTTCACAAATTTGCAGCAATAGACCAACTTGCATCTCACATGCATACAAATACAAAAGTTCTCACAACTCTCTCATTATCTTACTAATTCTCTCCTAAGACCTTAGACAGATATTCCCTGCGCCTATACACACAAGGAGACACAGGATGATACTCACACGTGCTAGCGGGATTAATTCCCTTGTCATTCACCAAGCGCGGTAAAGCGCCTCTGATGAGACATCCACGGCACCTCGAGACCTACCCACAGTAGGGACATACGAGGCCGGTGGAGCGCGCTGAGCGGATGGTATCTGTAAAGCACCACCACTTAGCACTGTACGTGGCGCTGCACCCCTCGCCACGCCCGATGCTAAGGTGGTCTCTAAAAATGCCATACACGCGCGAGTCTCCCTAAGCTCCTGTGCCAACTGCACATAGTGCTGATCTAGCATATTTGCAAAATCCACCATGACTCGTAGGCTAGCATTATTAACACTACTAGAGTCCCTATAAACACTACCTCCCACTACTAGCCTCCCAGGTAAATAATAGTAAGCGGAATCCAAATCCGGGAGAGCTTGCCTAAGACGGACTATCGCTAGATACGCCGCCTCGTTCATGGACGCATCTATCGATGACCCGTAACCCACAAAACTCCGCTCTCCTTCATTCCAAGCAGGCCTAGGGGGCACAAATCTTGCCATCTACAATAATAAAATAAAGAGGAAGGCAAGATTAACATACATAATTATGAAAGCAAGGAGACTACAAATAAGAAAGTTAGCGATTATGCTAAGTTCCATTATTAGTAGTGAGGTGAACTTCTAACCTAACACAATTTAAGTTTTAAATTCTTATTAGCGACCCTAACTCCCGGGGTTTCCTACAGTCTCTATGGCTCTGATACTAATGCTGTGAGACCCCGTTCGGATGAACAGGAACCTCCATGTGTATCTGATACTAGTCCTGGATCAAGAGCTAGCACACACATGTTTACAACAATAATATCACAACCAACAGGATATTTATAACCTGCAAGAGATTAATTATACAGAGCAATTATTACAGCACTTAGAATTAATAAAGTAGCAACAACACGACAGTGGAAAAACCAAAACCCAGTGGATTGCCCCTAACAACCCGCGAGCATCGATGCAGGGAAACACCTAGAAGAAAAAGTCGTCATCTAAACTCCCACGTCTGTTGGAAAAACCGTCATCCGCAAAGCTGCATCTTCATCTTCCGAGACAATGAGGTAAAGCAAGATTTGAGTACATTGGTACTCGGCAAGACTTGATAACAAATGCAATTAAATAATCATGCGAGGCTTAAACAAGGACAGGCTCTAGTTATTTTGCGTTGCTAAAAAGCGATAAGCGTAAGATAGTATTAGATTGCAATTGCATTTAAAACAATTCACGAAAGAAAGAGTAATTTACTGAAAGTAAATGCATCTGATTACTCAACGATCTACCCGTAGACGACCATACATGTCGATTCCTTTGGACATAAAACGATTGCTAAAGCCGCTTCAAACGAAACTCGGTTTTAAAATAACAAAGTCTAACATTGGAATGACTTCACCAAGTGCCCATAACATGGTAGCGGCTAATTAATTAGATTTTAAACTCTGCGAGGTGTACAACTTTACCCACAAGGAATGATCCACCCTTTTTGCTAGGCCATCGACACACTTCCTTTGGTGTGCGGCAAGGCGATCATACATAGTCGTTACATTATCTAGACATGACTTTGATCCAGCCGGGGCGTTAACCCCGCCGTAGAACCGAAACACACACCCAAGCCATGGATCCACTTCAAGACACCAACACAATGTTTACGGATACGGTAGGCGTACATGCCTGTACCGGCCACAATTACCCATACGAACTGTATGGAAGCCCCACAAACAAACCGAACTGGAATGCTTCCGCTAGCTCCCGCCTACCAATGAGCAAAGCCATGTCTAAACAACTTAATAAGCTATGGCCGTCCCATACCGGACCTCGTGGTTGTACGGAAATCTTGGATCAATAGCGTCCCATTGCTCGGTCCTTGAAGCGACGTGGGCGACACTTCACCCTACACTACGTGCAGTTCCTTTTTGCACTACCGGCTAATGCCAATAGTCGCCCACATCCAAATCATAGTTTTAGTTGGAGTTTTTAGTAAACTAATAGCAACCTTTTCAAATGGCAGTTGATTGAATAAACAGTTCGAAACTGAATCATTTTAGCGTTAAGCATGGCTAAGCAGATATTATATCTAACGGTTATAACCATAGTGACATTAGTTTATGTCTAACCCATACATATGGTTACAAGGTTCACATGTCATAGAGATTAAAGGAAAACCATAATACACAGGGATAACTAGCTGTTCTACCCAACATAGCTATTTTTAAGGAGAATTACTCGTATGCATAATACAGTTACAAAAGCAACATATTGTAAGTGAATTATCGGGTTCAACATGATCAAGGGATTGCTTGCCTTGCTCAGCACTGTCAGGATCAAACTCAGGATCAGCTTCAAGATCTTCCTCTTCGACGGGCACGTCAATGTCTACGTCGCACAACAAAGCGAAAAGCACAGAATTAGCAACTAAAATGGGCAAAAAGAAAGGAGATAGCAAAATAAATAAATTTAACGATACACAAGCAGAGTTGTTAATTGAATTCATTGTTTTTACTTTACTTAATTCAAGATGCAAAGATCGTTTAAGTTTATAATAATTTAATCAATTTAGCCTTAATAGATTCTTATCCTTTTGATTAGATTCAGATTCAAAACAACATTTTATTAAGATTTTAATTACTAAAAGAGCATCTCCCATTGCTATTATATATATATATATATGAACTTTCATATATATATATATATATATATATATATATATATATATATATATATATATAGCATATGTGTGAGTATGCATATAGGTCACACATGGACAACGAGAACTTCATTAAGCTCAATGCCATTCTTGAAGTGCCAAACCTTGCCCTACATTACTCTGATCATGCCATACTTCTATTTGTACTTAAAGCATATTCTCATTTTAAACTATACATGTGACATTGTTTCACTTAAGGATTTATTAAGGTACTGGAGTATCTCCACTTAAATACCATTTCATTGCATTTTTAAGCTGTTAACAGTATCCAGGTTCCATAAAAATTCATTTTTCTCATTTTGCCTAATGTTAAAATTACTAATTCCTTAAGGCATAAAGCTTTCCTCAAGTATTTTGTTTACTAAAATTCACACAGTAATTCTTCTAAAAATATTTTTGCATATTCTAATTCTACTGGATTTTACATGAATTTTAAAATTTATTTCATCTAAATTGGACATCTAGATCAAAAGATATTCAATACTTAAATCTATTCGGGTATAAAAATCCCTGAAAATTCAGAACTTTCCATAAACGGCAAATACGTTTTCCCTTAAAGATGACGCTTTCCCCCTTTTGGCTAAAGCCAATTCGGACACTACTACTGGGTCCCGTGTGACAGTGAGGGAAAACAGGGGAGGCCGATTCTGGCTCGCCGCCGGCGAATGGCTGCCGGAACGGCGGAACGGCCGACGCCTAGAGCTTCAGCGTGACACGGGGAACACGTGGGTGGTACTCATTCCGCTCGGGACGGCCGGCAACAGGGTCACCCACGCACGCCTGCGGCGGCTGCCATGGACCTCCGGCGACGGCTCAACTCCGGCGGACCATTGACGCGGGGAAAAGCTCGGTGAGCATCAGTGAGGTATGGGGAATCCATTTCACCTGAGTGCGGTGCCGAAGAATTAGCGAGGAAGCCCGTCCACGGTGCGCCTGTGGCGGAGAAGATGACTGGTGAAACTTCAATGAACTGCAAGCAAGAGATCAAAATTGCAGCTCGGTCAAGGCTCTATGGCGCAGGGCGAAGCTTTGGGCGGAATTGATTCCAAGTTTTACCCGATGCTCGGCTCAATTGTTACTTCCCCCCCTTTCCTTAGCTCCCTGCAGTCAATGGCGAAAACGAAGTAATGGAGCCAGCAGACTGATGAAGGGAAAGGGGAAAGAGTACTGGTGAGGCTATGGGATGGTTTTGTAGTCGTTTTGGCGGTTGTGGAGAATTTGGGGCGCGTTGTAATCGCCAGCCGACATTAGGAAGGGCGGGAGCGAGCAAGAATGGTAATGGCGGCTTCGGTGCGTGCAACTTCGTGGCTGGTCCGTCGCGGTGGTGAGGAAGGTGATGCGAGGAATGACCGAGCGGCAATTGGGTTCGATGAATCAAACTCATTGCGTTCAGCTTTCGCTGGAGAGTTAAATCTCCTGCTCCCAATGGAGCGAAACAGGAATGGAGAAGATGAGTCGGCAAGTGGGGCCTGGGGTCCTTGCCGAGGGCTGAGAATTTCTCTGTTGCGCCAATGAAGCGGAACAGCAATAGGGTTGCCCACATGCCGGTGATAGGTAAAGAAGAACAGTGGTTGGGGTGCATTTTCTCCTTCTCTCTCCGATTTTTCTGGTGGTCAAATGGAGGTAGAAACTGGTAAAATTTTTGACTGAGGTCTCAACCAGAATTTACCCCTGGTAAAAATTTGGGATTAATTCGAGTTACTGAGAATTTATAAAAATTCTTTCAATAGTATTGTTTGAATTTCTAGCCTCGACTTCGATTTTTGTTTAAGTTCAACTGAAGTCTATTATTTTTGAATTTTTGTTTTTCTATTAAATTTGGGCTAAATATACCTGTGTAAAATTTTCATCTCAAATACTCAAGTCATTATTTAATTAAAATTCGACCTTTGAAATTTCCATTTTCCCAAGTTTTCAGTTTTCAAATTTTAATAATTCTCAAACCATCTTATTAATTTATTATATTTTTACAGAATGTATATATGGAAATAAGGTTCTCATATATATTTTCTCAATTCCATTTGTTATTCAATATTTTGTACCATTTCGATATTGCATTATTTGGGAATAAAATTTGTTATTCTATTTTTCTTCCTCATTTTCTTATGTGAAGATTTCATGTGATGGTTAAAATGGCTTATTTACATGTTCAGGATTCTACCAATAAATTTTTCCAAGTTTTTGCTTTTTGCTTCTTAGCCTTTTTCTTCTTTGCATTCTTTATCTGGCTTTTATTGCAACTCAAAATTCAAAAGAATCCATGAAACTCCAAATAAAATCAAGAAACATTATGAAAGTGCTGAAAATATTCACATCGAAATTTAAATATTACATTTTACTGTTCCTAAATTTCTGGGCTGTTACTACTACAAACAATACTTAAATTAAAGTTTAGTGCTTATATAACTACATCGTAGTCGTGTGGACCCCTCCCTAAACCCAAATCTTCAAACCAGACTTCATAGCAGCTTTTCTCAACAAATCACATTAATAACCTGATAAAAATTTAACCCCTAAGCCATATCTGTCCCTCCTAATACCTACATTAGCAACCAGCAAGTCAGCTCATGATCATATTATACAATTCACCTTCTCTAAGAAATAACAAGTGCAAGCATAAGAATACGTTTACACAAATATTCAAGCTACCACAAATTTATCCAAATACTCCATGAAAATACTCCATTTGTAAGTGTTGTGCATGTTCTTCTTCACTTTGAGAATAAATCAGAATGTCATCAATGAAAACTACCACAAATTTATCCAAATACTCCATGAAAATCTTATTCATCAGATTCATAAAACTAGCTAGAGCATTTGTAAGGCCAAAAGACATGACAGTGTACTCGTACAGCTCGTAACGAGTAACAAATGCAGTTTTAGGAATATCGGACGGCCTAATCTTCAATTGAAAATAACCAAGTCTGAGATCAATTTTAGAAAACAATTGAGCACCATTCAACTGATCAAACAAATCATCTATGCGGGGAAGTGGATATTTGTTTTTGATGGTGGCGTCATTTAGCGTCACGATAGTCCACACATATCTGGCGACCACCATCCTTCTTCGTAACAAACAAAACTGGGCTGCCCCAAGGTGAAGTACTAGGACGAATAAAACCTTTATCTAACTGTTCTTTAAGTTGCTTCTTTAATTCCATTAAATCATCAGAAGGCATTCGATACGGACGCTTGGATATGGGTGCAGTTCCGGGCACCAAATCAATAACAAACTCTATATCTCGGTCCGGCGGCATTCCCGACAATTCACCAGGAAATACATCCTCATCACACAACCAATTTGGGTGAAACAAACACAAAATGTAGACTATTGCAAATGAGCAGCTCAATCAAAAGCTATGCTAGTAGAGTGCGACCATAGATGATAAGAGAAAACCGGTGCTTAGCTTCCAAGGTAGACCGTAGTAGAGGGCAATCAGAGGCGGCGATGTGTTGTGGTCCTTGTCTCGAGGTGGTGGCCGCCACCGAACCAAGGAGAGGACCCGTCGGTTGGAGTCGTCGGTGATGAAATCGGAGGAGGAAGATCTAAGGGCGCCCTTGGAGTCGGCTAGCTCGGGGGTTGAATCCGGTGGAGTGGAACCCACCGAGTAGTAGAGGGCCGGGTAGTGGCGGCGAGGAGCATGGGAGGCCATGCCGAGAGAGAAGTGAGTGAGGGATGACTAATTGAAAGAGAGAGAGAGAGAGAGAGAGAGAGGAGAGACATACCACGAGCCACTGGATCCGTGAAGGACACATTGGCGGTGGTGTCAGGGTCTGATGAGTAAACCAAATGGAATTCAGACTCGACAACCAAACTTCAAAACGATCACAGATTTCACACACAACGCGAACTGGAATAGCACGAACAAAGCTAAGCTACTACTAAGATACTCTAGATAGGAGGAATATGTGATACTCTTTCCCCTTCTCCAAGTGGTTTTATCGATTACAAAGACAGTCGGCGCATTCAGCAAAAGCAAAACAAAGCGGGTAAAAGTAAAGCGCGATTCTGGACACGATAAAACAAGTTTTCTGCGGTAACAAAAAAAACATCTCCGCCGTTGGATGGCGACTTCATAAGCGATTTCATCTGGTCGTTGGATCTTCATGAAGCGAAGTCGACGAACCAGTAAGTTAGTGCGAATACTCCTGTTCTTCTTCTACCTCCAGTGAGCGACAACTCCCGTTGCAGTCCGAGCTTGCCTCAAGGTCAGAAACCAGGGAACGTACGCTGAATGAAGCTGGCATCTTCCCACGTAGCATCCTTCTCTAGTAAACTCATCCACTGAATCAGCCACTGAGTAACTGCTATCCCCTTTCTTGGTACCATTCTTCGATCTAAAACTGCGATGGGTACAGTTTTAACTCTTCCCTGATCATCAACCATTGTCAATCCCGGCAATGGAACATAATTTTTACCAATATGTCTTTTAAGCTGACTGACATGGAAAACAGGATGAATACCCGAATCCGCTGGTAACTGTAACTTGTAAGCAACAGCTCTGATCTTACTCATCACCAGAAATGGCCCATAATATTTAGAACGTAGCTTCAAGGATCCTCTCAGCCCGAACGCATTTTGTCTGTACGGCTGCATTTTTAGGTACACCATGTCCCCCTCCTTGAAACTCCGCTCTGACCTCTTCATATCAGCAAATTTCTTAATCCGGTTCTGAGCTTGAATCAAATTGTCTTTGAGCTGCTTCCTCATTTCATCCTTCTCTTTCAGTGTGACCTTCGCTTCATCAGATATATTGCAAGGGATAGTCAATTCAGCCAGTTGGGGTGGGGGATACCCGTACAAGGCTTGGAATGGGGTAATCTTCAAGGAGGTGTGGTAGGTTGTGTTATACCACCATTCGGCCATGGTAAGCCAGCGCGCCCACTTCCGTGGCTCTTGAAAGAATTACGCAAGTATGCTTCTACACATTGATTTACCCGCTCTGTTTGGCCATCGGACTGGGGGTGATAGGCGGAGCTGAAATGCAGAGAAACCTTTAATGCTTTGAAGATTTCTTGGAACAACTGGCTAGTAAAGATTCGATCCCTGTCAGAGACTATCGACACTGGCAGTCCATGTAGCTTAAAGATGTTATCTAGGAAGATGTTAACCACTGACTGCACTGTGTAAGGATGAGTTATGGCTATGAAGTGCGCATACTTTGTGAAACGGTCCACCACCACAAATATCACCTCCTTCCCATTGGATTTGGGCAATCCCTCTATGAAGTCCATTGAGATGTGACTCCAAGCCATGTCCGGGACCTCTAAAGGATTGAGCAGTCCGGGTGGCAGTACATGCTCCGATTTAGTCAACTGGCACACAGGACACTCCTTGATATACTTTTCTACACACCAGCGAAGCCTGGGCCAATAGAATAATCTCTTGATGCGGTGGAAGGTGGCTCTCACTCCTGAATGTCCCCCAAACGCCGAGTCATGATATGTTTTAAGTTGTGTTAAATGGGTCGATCGAACTCCTACAAGAATTCTTCCCTTGCGTTTGATCAATCCCGCTTGCTCACAATACTTACTGTTAACCTCTTGGTTGCTTTGTAATTCCCTGCGGATTGCTGCTATCTCCGGATCATTTACACAGCTGGCTTTTACATCCTCTACCCATTCCGGAATTACATAAGTCACTGCCGTGCATAACTCAGCAGACTCCTCTGAATGTTCCATCCTGGATAAGGCATCAGCTGCTCTATTCTCCCTTCCTCTTTTGTACTCAATCTTAAAATCGAATTCCAGAAGCTTCAACATCAACTTGTGTTGGATACCCTCTACCAACCTTTGAGTGGTGATAAATTGTAAACTTTTCTGATCTGTTCGGATGATCACCACATTCCCGAGCAGATAATGTCTCCATCTTTTCAAAGCTTCAAGAATAGCCATGGCTTCTTTATTGTAGATGGATTTCGCTGCATTTCTCACCCCCAGTGCCTTGCTAAAATATGCGATGGGTCGACCCTCTTGCATAAGAACAGCTCCTATACCATTTCCACTTGCATCCGTCTCCAGCTGGAAAGGCTTGCAGAAGTCTGGTAGCGCCAGCACCGGGCATGTGGTCATAATCTTTTTGAGCCTTTCAAAAGCCTCTGTGTGTTCAAGACCCCAACTGAATTGATCTTTCTTCAATAAGTCAAATAAAGGTCTACACATTTTGCCGTAATCTTTGACAAATCTTCTGTAATAGCCAGTGAGCCCAAGAAAACCTCTAAGCTTGGTGATGTTGTTCGGCTGAGGACACTTGAGAATGTCCGCTATCTTCTTAGGATCAGTAGAAACCCCCAAAGAGTTGATGATGTGACCAAGATACTCTATAGAGTCCACTGCGAATGTACACTTAGACTTTTTTGCAACTAGCTGGTTACTCCTTAGCGCCTACAACACAGCCCTCAAATGCTCTATATGCTCCTTCCAACTCTTGCTATACACCAAAATGTCATCAAAAATACCAATCTGAACTTCCTTAGATAGGCTGAAAATACGATTCATTAAAGCACGAAGGTGGGTAGTGCATTAGATAATCGAGCGGCATTACGATTGTACTCATAGTGACCAACATGAGTCTTGAACACTTTTTTTGAATATCCTCGTCCCTCATCTTGAATCGATGGTAGCCCGACTTAAGATCAAGCTTAGAGAATATAATTGAGCCATGTAACTCATCGAGCAAATCTTCAATCACCGGCATAGGGAACTTGTTTTTAACCGTCATGGCATTCAACTGCCAAAAATCGACACACAATCGCCAAGCGCCATCTTTCTTATGAACCATAACCACAGGTGATGAATAAGGACTTTGACTAGGCTGTATTTCTCCCTTCTTAAGCATGTCGCTGATAATATCTTCAAGAATTGATCTCTGATAATGAGGTATGCGGTATGGACGCAAGTTCGGCGGCTCTGCCCCTACCTTCAGGTGAATAACGTGATCACAGTCACGAGTGGGTGGTAAGCCTTGTCTTTCCGCAAAAACATCACCATACTCTTGTAAAAGGGACTCAATTTCAGGACTGAGATGCTTCACTGTTTCCTCCATGTCCAGTTCTGCCGAATACACCTGGATGAATAATCCCCTGCAGTGTTTCCGAAACACATTCTGCAACCTGGCCACATTTAACAAGTAATTCCCAATGGGTTGAGTGTAATCAGCAAACTGAAGCTTTTGACCATTCCTGGTGATAGTCAAAAGTTTCCTCTTAAGATCTAGTGAGATTGGGCTATGATGATAGATCCAATCCGCCCCTAGTATTATATCATAGTTTCCCAGGTTCAGCAGTTTGAATGTGGTCACGAAATTGGTACCTTGTATTTGATAAGACAAATCCTCCACTTTGGCATCAGTTGACAATTCACCTCCACCAGCCACAGTGACTTTCCTCAAGGGCATAGCACTCAATCGATATCCCCTTTCAACTGCTAAATCATAATTCATGAATGAATTTGTACTCCCGCTGTCCACCAAAGCGATGACGTTCTTGTTGCCGAGATTTAGCATCAGAGAAAACGTCACTGGCCCTTCCATGCCCTGTGCTGCATAGGCCGAAACTTGCATGAGTTGCTCGGGTGACTCCTCAGGATTGTTATTCACGGGGCTCCCAGGAGTAGTGACAAATCCAGGTGGCTCTCCCGTACTTTCTTCCTCCTCTATACTCTGATTCATTTCTTCCCTATGCAACAAGTATGAATGTAGTGCATTCCGGACTCTACACTGCTGATTATGACCAGGGTTCCATGATTCATTGCAATGCCAGCACGTCTTTCCCCCTTTTCCATGTGTATTGAACTTCTGAATCTCTTTGTTATCAACCTTAGGTGATGTAGCCATTGCCGTTTTCAGAGGACCCATCAGCTTCTGTCCAATGTTTCCACCCCCTGGTTTGTTCTTCTTGCTCTAGCTGCTTTTTCCTCTATTTTCGCATACCAGTACGCTTCCAGCAAGCCTCTAGGCTGATGACTACTCACACCATATTTGATCTCATCCCTTAGACCACCTATAAAGCAGCTCATCCAGAAGTTCTCCTGAAGACAAGAGTGATCTCTCTTGACAAGTTCCATGCATTTCTCAAAATAATCAATGTATTTTCGCTATCGTACTCAATTGTTTCATACCCAGTAATTTCTCGATAGCCTCATGAGCATTGGCTTCAGAGAATCGATCACACAAAATTGCACAGAATTGAGACCAATTCAGCGTCTGCCATGGGATTCCTATGCCCTTAAACCATGTATTCGCCCTTCCAACCAGGTGACCCACTGCTAAGTTTACCCATTGATCCATAGGTGTCCCAGCCATTTCAAAAAATTTCTCACATTGGTCAATTCATCCGGTTGGGTTATCTCCGAGAATGAAGACAGCTCAAGTTTAGGTCCCTTAATCACTGCTTCTGCATACTGATGAACATTGGTGTTGTCTGTACCTTGTAGGTTTCTTTGAGGCTCCACCAAGTTAACCCCCGGATAATGCATATTCTGGGCCATGGTCACCCCACTGGGTGAGTTCCCTACCGGGTGATAGTGAGGAAGAGCAGGATGATAATAGCCATGAACCCCCTGACCTCCCATATCCATATCGATCTTGTTGCATTGGATGAATCAGCTGATGACCCATAGTCACTCCTCCACTCAACCCTCTATACCGGGATAAGTTGATGTTCGGATGGAAGGTGAGAAAAGCGGTGGAAAGGGATTAGCCATCGATTGATTTCCTATGACCGCAAGCTTCCAAGGACTACGGAAAAACTCACATGAACTCCCACCCAATTCAGATATGAAGAATGTAATAGCGAGTTACCTACGGATGTCTTGAAGAGCTGTTACGATCTGTCGTTGTCGGAGGAAGGATGGGTCTTGCCATCGGCATATTTTAATCTCTTCTACATCGGCCTTGAGAGACTTCAAAGTTTCGAGATCCGCCATCCTTTCACGGAGCTTGGCGATTTCTTCACGAACATCCATAACTCGAAGAATAAGCCCGATTGATCGAATCAATCTCTTCCTCGCTTGCTTGATTAGGGATTTTACGGAAACCCAACCCAAATCAACACCAATCTGCATAATCGGGCCCAAACGACGGCTCGATACCACTTTGTCGAGTCGATGAGTAAACCAAATGGAATTCAGACTCGACAACCAAACTTCAGAACGATCACAGATTTCACACACAACGCGAACTGGAATAGCACGAACAAAGCTAAGCTACTACTAAGATACTCTAGATAGGAGGAATATGTGATACTCTTTCCCCTTCTCCAAGCTGGTTTTTATCTAGTACAAAGACAGAGTCTGGCGCATTCAACCGAAAGCAAAACAAACTGGGTAAAAGTAAAGCGCCGATTACAGACACAGTAAAACAAGTTTTTGTCGGTAACAAAAAGAAACATCTCCGCCGTTGGATGACGACTTTGTAGGCGATTTCATCTTGGTCGTTGGATCTTCATGGTGAAATCGATGAAGTAGTAAGTTGGTGCGAATACTCCTGTTCTTCTTCTACCTCAGTGAGCTGACAGTGGGTCGAGCGATGCTTTCGAATCAGCGGCGGCTATGATCGTAGCGAGGCGCCGGCGAGAAACGAATCTTGGCGGTGAGGCTGAGAGAGATAGGCGGGGAAAGCGGATAAGGAGGAGGTGGTTTGGGGTGCTCGGGCGCTCGGCTCGAGCGATGGCGTCTGGTGCCGCAGAGAGAGAGAGAGAGAGGCTCAGGCGTCTTGAGAAAAGGAGAGAAGAAGGAAGTCTGGCAATGCGTGAGGAAATGAAGAAAGAAAGAAAAGAAGTGAGAGGTAGGGAATTGGTTAAGGTGAGAGAAACTCTTAGGGCGGAAGAAATTTGAAGAAATGGGCGATCCGGTCGAAAAAAATATAATAATAGTAAATAGGTAAATAGTAAGAATATATATATATATATATATGATAAGGTTAAAAATAATAAATAAATAAAATATATCAATATCTCAATATCTGGGTCCAAAATAAAAGTAAAATATAATGGATCGAGAAAACAGTAAAAGGTAAACATTTCATTTCTCTAAATTAATTCAAATGAAAACATTTACACAAAATATCGGATGCACAAAACTTACCATATGATGATTTATGTCTTAATTAAATCAAAATAATTTATGTATCTTGAATTCGTAACAAAACGTGTGTAATCAAGAAACTCTAAACTCAAATCATACATGTTCTATGCAGTAGATTCCTATTTGAATTTTCCATCTGATTTCTTTTTGTCCTATTTAAAAGTTGTTATTTACTCTATTTTCATCAATCTACGTGTAGACTCTGACGTTCTAAAGCCTGCAACAATCGACTCTGACTTCACGACTGAAATCAATGAGCAAGGCAAGCACCCCCTTTGACCATGTTGATCCCAGTTTTACAAATGTTTTATTAAATGTTTTACTGCATGCGTATGTTCATTAAACTTTGCTATATTGGGGGCAATGGTAGTTATACCTGTAGACTCATAGAACTTCCTTGATAAGTATTGACATGCGAACCTTGATAAACCTAGAACTAATGTTAGACAATATATAATGTCACTTTGGGTATATGCGATTTAATAATCATGCTTAGCCATGCTTTAGAATTGGGATGAACAAATTGGATAAACTGATCATTTGAGGTATTGAGACAAGATGATGATTACTGGTATTTTGGTATAAAAACTCAAAACAAAACTATGGTTTTGACGCGGGCGATTATTGGCAATAGCCGGAAGTGCATGGACTTGCACGTAGTGTAGGGGGAGATTATCGCCCGTGTCGGATTAAGAACCGAATTATGGGTTATTTTCAAGCCAAGAAATACGTACAACCACAAGTACTGGTATGGGACAGCCTTAACCTACTAAGTTACCTAGAACTAGCTTTGCACATTGGAAGGCTGGAGATGTATGGGCTTTCAGTGACTGATTGCCCGAAGGGACGTCCACACCGAGGTGATAATGGATCAAACGTTTGCCGATACAACGGTGTACGCCATACTATGTGGAGAAGTGGGACAATGAGGTGTTTAACCATTTGTCGTACAGTGATTGTACAACTATCTTCTGCCACTATAGTATGGGTTTATCGTCACCGGGCTGGTGCAAAGCTAGGGCTAGGTGATGTAACGGTTATGTTATGATCGCTCTGCGGCACACCAAAGGAAGTGTGCTAATAGCTTGCACAAAGTGCTGATCATTTCTTGTGGGTAAAACTGTACACCTCTGCAGAGGGTTAAATCTTTTCGAAAAGCCGCCCGTGATCATGGGCACTTGGTAAAATCATCTCATAGTTAGAAGTTTTCTTATTTTCAAAAGGGTTGGTTTCATCTATTTGCCATGTGTTGGCAAAGAATGGTCTTGGCGAGGAATTGGATGTCTCGATACTCTGTCGTGGAGAACTGTGAGTTATTACTTATGCTTTACTTACTTGTTATTTTCATATCAATCAAACTTGCTTTTACAAATTCCGTTTTGCAAATTACAATCTGATTTACAAATCAAATTCTGCTTTACGTAAATTAACCGTAGAAGCCTTTCCTTTGAAATAGCTGCATATACTATAGGTTTTGCAAAAGTCTTGCGAATCTGAAAGTACTCACCCTTGCTCAATTATCAATTTTAGGTGAAGATAGTAAACCTCCATTAGACATGTAGTTGGCCTTAAGAAGCGGGAATTATCTTAGCAAGTTTTTCTAGGGTTTATGCCTTGTCGATTGCTGAGGTTGGATGGGCACACTACAAGACTTTGCTTCTTCGCTACAATATACTAAATTGTAAGACTACTCTCTATCAATAGCTTCGCTTTAATAATATTGTGTATAGTTATGATTCTAATTGTTGTAAATGTGCATACTAGCTACTATAGCACATCTCTATCACGAATCCAAATATTAATAATTAAGCATCAAGTACTGGCCTTACGATCAACAATTACAAATAAACGACCGTATGGCCTAAGTTCAACAAGGTAGGAGCGAAAATAAAATAAATAACAACAAAATAATCCCACCATTAAGCCCAGAGGCAATTGGTGTGGTTCACATACAAGTAATCCAGATCTCCTTCATTGTAACATCCTAAAAATTTTAAATAAAATTTAAAATTTAAAAATAAAATTGAATAAAATTTTCAATTAAAATTTAGAGAGTGACTTAAAATCTTATCCTTCATCTCAATACCTTGAAATCAACCTTATTCAAAGGATGAGCTGCAAAATAAAATTTGAAATCAATCAAAATATGAAAATGATTCAAGAATAAAATTTACTTTGAAATTTCATTTAATCATGGATTTTCTTGAATTTTGGTTCTTAAGAAATTCTTTTAGTATAAACTTAAATAATGGATAAAGAGAGGAGCAAAAAGATTACAACAATAAAATAAATAAAAATTGTATATAAAACGAAAAAAACTCCAGTAACTCAGTTATAAATTTTAAAATGTCATATCAAGCAATTATGCATGAAATGAAAGCGTATTAATGTTTCTTGACTAGCAATAGTAAAGTTGTCAGAATTAAATGAAAATATTCCATCATCATTTCGACCAGAAATTTTTATATTACATTCATTATGACTCATTACATAGACAGTAAAAATAACATGGAATAATAATTACATTTGTTTATTATAAAAATTCAACAATAGAAAAGCTAAAAATCTGAAAATACCAATTTCATAATTTTAATAAATAAAATATAAATAATTTGAAGCTAAAAATTTTATTTAAGACTAAAATGATTAAAATTAACTCGCATAAAAAGTTTCAAAAAGTTTTGATAAGATTTATTCTCTCTGATAAATCCAAAACTGAAAACAGAAATATGTGCATAGTAACATGTTAGAATTTTTATAAATTCGATGGATAATATTTTCTTCTGAAATTTACACAGTATGAAGATAACTTCCTTTAAATCATATAGTAAAATTTTCATAAATTTTTATGAGATGGATAACCGATCTAATAGAGCCTTATCCTACTCAAGCCTACAGCCAGTTCAGAGTTTTGCTGCGCTTCCCATTTGCTCTCACTTCCATGTCGGTCCCAATCACTGTCCAGGCCCACACGTCAGCCTCCCTCTCCTTGTCGTCTTCCTCCTTCGGCACTTGTGCCCCAAGCATCTCTCCCTCCTGTCTCTTTCGCGTGCTCCTGTGCCCGATGTCACCTCTGCAACCAGTGATGCCCAGCCAATGGTGATTGTCAACGCCTCCTCCACGCGGCCGCCGCCGTCGCGCTTCGCGCTGCCCAGCCATCATTCCACCGGTGCAGTCACGATTTATCTGGCTGAGTTCTTACCTGAGACCGAGCTCAACTACGTGATCTCGTCGGCCAGTTGTCCAGCGCCAAGTTCACCTCTCCATGGTCAAAACGCTGCCATGGCAATCTTTTCTCATCAATTTCCCTGCCATGGCAATCATGGCCTAATCAATTCTCTGCCACATTGAGCAATGGCACAACACTAGATCATCTAGCCTAGCAACCTCCTGCCAGACCTATGTAACCACCACTCATGTGTTGTGATCATAACCTTGCCACGCGCATGCCTCACTGGGATTTCTCCTGCTCTGGCCATGCTTATCCCTGTGCGACGCAGCAAGCTCACCTCGCCAAGTGTTCATCCAAGACTGAGCTATCCACACCAAATCCCAACTATAAATACTGCCTACTAGTTCGCAGAGAAACGCACATCACTTCCCCTCTGCTAGTTCCGACCGAGAAGTCTCTGAGCACTTCCAATTTCACCATTTTCACCTCAAAGTCGAAGAACCCTAGAGCTTGCACCGAGATTAAATTCTGCCAAAACATTGAAACATTTCCAAATTCCATTAAGCCGTAGCTTCTCCACTCACTCACAAATCAAAGCCCTCACCAAAAGCCGAGGATCTTCAACCAAGAAGCTCGCCGCCGTCTACTGTTCTTCTTCCCCGTGCACGATGGCAGCCTCAACCGAACCTCCTCCGATGCTCAAAGAAGGTAAAATGGAATGCTATGATCTCGTAGATGCTCAATCCAGAACCCATTCCATCTAATCGACTTCCAATCGCCGGCGCGGCTAGTTGCCATTGCCGCCGGCACGGGCGCTCCATGGGCGACCACCTCTGGCCACCATTAGTAGCCACGAAACCCACTCCTAGGTGCGCAATGAAGTGCTCTAGCTAACCCCGCTACCGATTCGACGCCTCCGGCCGCGGATCGCCGTTGGCGAACTCCAAGGCCGAGCGCTCTGTTTTGAATCACTACCTGTAGGGCCCCACTTGTCAGCCACCATGCCTCTCAGTTGTGTCACTCTCACTTACCGATCGGCCCCACCTATCAACTGCATTTTTAAAATAAACCACGAAAAGGAAAGGCACTTTCAAAGTACTTAAAGCGTATTTCCATTTTTCTCTGGAATTTCCTAAACCGAATTAATTCAATTGTGAATATCTTTCTCATTTTAAATCCAAATGAAATGAAACAAAAATATAAATTCATCTAAAATGAAGTGCTTCTAGAATATGTAAAAATATTTTGAAAAGGATCTCTGGATGAATTTGAAATTCAAATTTAAAGAAAAAGCCTAAATATATGCTTTCCATAAAATTCTACAAAAAATCTCAGAATTCAGTGAAACCAATTTTTATAGAATCCTTATGTTATCAGAAACCTAAATATATAAAAATATTTGAATTTCACTTATGTTTGAATCATTTTCTAAAAGGGATCATTTTCAATGCCTTAAATATTCAAAAGGGGAATAAATGGTACAAAAGAAATCTAAAATAAATGAAATTGATTTCTAAATGACTAGTAAGTCAGTAGGCTATTTGAATATGCCAAAATATTTAAGAAATGAATTTGACTTAAATAGGTTCATGATAATCGGCAAAAAGAACTGATTTCGATTGCTTTCATATTTGACTTAAATAGGTTCATGACTAGCATGAAATCCCATGATTGCCATGTGCTTATGACACAGATGCTCCCTGTGGCACTTAGAAGTATTTTACCAAGCAAGATCCAAGAGATAATCACAAGATTGTGTTATTTCTTTAACACAATTGCTCAGAAGGTCATCGATTTCGAAGGACTTGATGCTCTGTAGGCCAAGGTGATAATAACTCTATGTAATATTGAGATGTATTTCCCTTCGTCCTTTTTCGATATCATGGTCCATCTTATTGTTCACCTTGTGAGGGAGATAAAGATGTGCAGACATGTGTTCCTACATAGCATGTACCCGTTCGAGAGGTACATGGGAATTCTCAAGTCCTACGTACGGAATCGATCTCGACTAGAGGGTAGCATTATCGAAGGTTATGTAACTGAAGAGGTCAATGAATTATGCGTGGATTATATGGCTTAGGTCGAACCGATAGGTGTGCCTCGATCCCGCAATGAGGGGAGGCTCCAGGGCATCGGGACCATCGGAAGGATAGCAATCACGCCTGATTCGGTTGCGTGCGTAATAGCCCATTTCATAGTTTTGCAACACATGACTGTTGTGACCCCGTATATCAACGAGCACAAAAACTGGCTACGACAAGAGAATTCAACTCGACAGGAGTACTAGATCATCAGACAGCATAACCTTCAGTTCAACAGATGGTTTAAGGAGCCGCAACCCATTATTGGAAGCTCGTCAGGTGATACGCTGACATGGTTGGCAAAAGGGCCAGTATTTATGGTTGTAACATGGAAAGGATATGACTTAAATGAGTACACATTTTATACAAGAGACCAGGACATGAAGAGCACAAACCAAAACAGCGGTGTTTGCATTGATGCGCTGAATACCACTGGATCGACAAGGAGCTCATACTATGGATTCATTGAGGAAATTTGGGAGCTCGACTACGTACTTTTCAAGATCCCCTTATTTCGGTGCCATTGGGTTAACCTGCAGCACGTGAAGGTTGATAAATATGGCATCACAATTGTGGACCTCGAACGTGTCGGATACCAAGATGAACCATTTGTTCTCGCTAACTATGTTGTTCAAGTCTTTTATGTAACCGACCCATCCAACAAGCGGCACCACATTGTTCTTCAAGGAAAAAGGAGGATTGTCGGTGTCCAGAATATGGTAGATGAGGAAGAATACAATCAGTTTGACGAGTTGCCTCTTATTGGTACCAGCGTCACAATCCAATAAGACCAACCTGAGGAAGCTAGCTACACACGTGTTGATCATCGCAAAGGGCTAATTTTTGTAGAAAAGAATAAGCAAGTGGAGTTGTCATGAGGTCGTCATGTTTATATCAAGTGTTTTTGTCGGTGTTTCGTAAAACCGGCAAGTAAATTTGTAAGTTAAGGGGCCGCGCGTTCCCTCTCCTTGAATGGTTAGACTCAGGGAGCCCAAGATGTATCTTGGTTAATTTGAGCGTCCCTACTTCGATTAGTGTGGTGGTTATATATTACTTTGGGTGCAGAAGGACTGCACGATGTTTACAAGCGAGGGCTAAAGGCAGGCCTTGAGCACCTCGTATGAGTGGGTGAGGTCGGAGTGAGCTGGAGCTGTTCGTAAGCCCGTAAGTGCTCATGAGTGCCTCTGGTCTACTTGCGTGAGTTCGGGTGCGCTTGTCTATGTGAGCTCGTCCCTTTCCCTCAGGGTCCTGCCTCCCTTTATATAGGCGGAGGGGGCAGGCTACACAGGAGTTTGGAAAAAAAAGGATGGGATGTCACATGTCAGAGAGTCCTGGTCTTCGGTCCTGGTGATTAACAGATTCCTGTTCATCCCATGCCTGGGTTGGTAGACACAGCGAGCAACGTTCCGTCGGGAAGGGCACACACGCCCTCTGTCGCTTTGTCGGTGTTGACGGAGTCGCTGCTGAAATCGAGGAGGAAGATCTCGAGGGCGCCTTGAGTCGGCTAGCTCGGGGGTTGAATCCGGTGGAGTGGAACCCACCCGAGCTGGTAGAGGGCCGGGGTAGCTGGCGGCGATGAGGAGCATGGGGAGGCCATGCCAGGAGAGGGGAGAAGTGAGTGAGGGGATGACTAATTGAAAGAGAGAGAGAGAGAGGGAGAGGGAGAGACATACCACAGGCCAATGGATCCGGCGAAGGAGACCGCTGGGCAGTGGTGTCAGGGTCTGATGAGTAAACCAAATGGAATTCAGACTCGACAACCAAACTTCAGAACGATCACAGATTTCACACACAACGCGAACTGGAATAGCACGAACAAAGCTAAGCTACTACTAAGATACTCTAGATAGGAGGAATATGTGATACTCTTTCCCCTTCTCCAAGCTGGTTTTTATCCAGTACAAAGACAGAGTCAGGCGCATTCAACCGAAAGCAAAACAAACTGGGTAAAAGTAAAGCGCTGATTATGACACAAGAAACAAGTTTTGCCAGAATAAAAGAAACATCTCCGCCGTTGGATGACGACTTCATAGGCGATTTCATCTGGGTCGTTGGATCTTCATGAGGCGAAGTCGACGAACCGGTAAGTTGGCTGCCGAATACTCCCTGTTCTTCTTCTACCTCCAGCAGAGCCTGACAACTCCCCCGTTGCAGTCCGAGCTTGCCTCAAGGTCGGAAACCAGGGAACGTACGCTGAATGAAGCTGGCATCTTCCCACGTAGCATCCTTCTCTAGTAAACTCATCCACTGAATCAGCCACTGAGTAACTGCTATCCCCTTTCTTGGTACCATTCTTCGATCTAAAACTACGATGGGTACAGTTTTAACTCTTCCCTGATCATCAACCATTGTCAATCCTGGCAATGGAGCAGAATTTTTACCAATATGTCTTTTGTCGATCGACATGGAAAACATGATGAATAATTCGAATCACCGGTAATCAGAAATTGTAAGCAACAATTCCGATCTTACTCATCACCGTAAATGGCCCATAATATTTAGAACGAGCTTCAAGGATCCTCTCATTAACGATTTTGTCTCAGACGCTGCATTTTTCAGTACACCATGTCCCTCCTTGAAACTCCGCCTCGAATTCTTCATATCAGAAATTTCTTAATCCGTTCTCGAGCTTGAATCAAATTGTCTTTGAGCCGCTTCCTCATTTCATCCTTCTCTTTAGTGTGACCTTTGCTTCATCGATATATTATGGGATAGTCAATTCAGCTGGGCTGGGGGGGGATACCCGCATAAGGCTTGGAATGGGGTAATCTTCAAGGAGGTGTGGTAGTTGTGTTATACCACCATTCGCCATGGTAAGTCAATATGCCCACTTCCGGGTTTCTTGAAAGAATTACGCAAGTATGCTTCTACACATTGATTTACCCGCTCTGTTTGGCCATCGGACTGGGGGTGATAGGCGGAGCTGAAACGCAGAGAAACCTTTAATGCTTTGAAGATTTCTTGGAGCAACTGGCTAGTAAAGATTCGATCCCTGTCAGAGACTATCGACACCGGCAGTCCATGTAGCTTAAAGATGTTATCCAGGAAGATGTTAACCATCGATCGCGACTGTAAGGATGAGTTATGGCTATGAAGTGCGCATACTTTGTGAAACGGTCCACCACCACAAATATCACCTCCTTCCCATTGGATTTGGGCAATCCCTCTATGAAGTCCATTGAGATGTGACTCCAAGCCATGTCCGGACCTCTAAAGGATTGAGCACCGTGGCAAGACATGTCCGATTTAGTCAATCGCACACGACACACCTTGATATACTTTTTCTACACACCAAATAAGCTCGGCCAATAGAATAATCTCTTGATGCGTGGAAGGTGGCTCTCACTCCTGAATGTCCCCCAAACGCCGAGTCATGATATGTTTTAAGAAGTTGTGTTCGTAGGTCAGTCGAACTCCCTACAAGAATTCTTCCCTTGCGTTTGATCAATCCTGCTTGCTCACAATACTTACTGTTAACCTCTGGGTTGTTCTGTAATTCCCTGCGGATTGCTGCTATCTCCGGATCATTTACACAGCTGGCTTTTACATCCTCTACCCATTCCGAATTACATAAGTCATCGCTGGCATAACTCACAGACTCAATGTTCCATCCTCGATAAGGCATCACCGCTTTATTCTCCTTCCTCTTTGTACTCAATCTTAAAATCGAATTCCGTAAGCTTCAACATCAACTTGTGTTGATACCTCTACCAACCTTGAGTGGTGATAAATTGTAAACTTTTCTCGATCTGTTCGATGATCACCACATTCCCGAGCGATAATGTCTCCATCTTTTCAAAGCTTCAAGAATAGCCATGGCTTCTTTATTGTAGATGGATTTCACGCATTTTCACCCCAAAGGCCTTGCTAAAATATGCGATGGGTCGACCTCTTGCATAAGAACAGCTTCCTATACCATTTCCACTTGCATCCGCTCCACCGAAAGGCTTGCGAAGTCCGGTAGCGCCAAAGACCGCATGTGGTCATAATCTTTTGAGCCTTTCAAAAGCCTCTCGTGTTCAGGACCCCAACTGAATTGATCTTTCTTCAATAAGTCAAATAAAGGTCTACACATTTTGCCGTAATCTTTGATGAATCTTCTGTAATAGCCAGTGAGCCCAAGAAAACCTCTAAGCTTGGTGATGTTGTTCGGCTGAGGCCACTTGAGAATGTCCGCTATCTTCTTAGGATCAGTAGAAACCCCCAAAGAGTTGATGATGTGACCAAGATACTCTATAGAGTCCACTGCGAATGTACACTTAGACTTTTTTGCAACTAGCTGGTTACTCCTTAGCGCCTACAACACAGCCCTCAAATGCTCTATATGCTCCTTCCAACTCTTGCTATACACCAAAATGTCATCAAAAAATACCAATACGAACTTCCTTAGATAGGCTGAAAATACCTGATTCATTAAAGCCTGAAAGGTGGGTGGTGCATTAGATAATCCGAACGGCATTACAGTGTACTCATAGTGACCAACATGAGTCTTGAACGCTGTTTTCGGAATATCCTCGTCCCTCATGCGAATCTGATGGTAGCCCGACTTAAGATCAAGCTTAGAGAATATAATTGAGCCATGTAACTCATCCAGTAAATCTTCAATCACCGGCATAGGGAACTTGTTTTTAACCGTCATGGCATTCAACTGCCAAAAATCGACACACAATCGCCAAGCGCCATCTTTCTTATGAACCATAACCACAGGTGATGAATAAGGACTTTGACTAGGCTGTATTTCTCCCTTCTTAAGCATGTCGCTGATAATATCTTCAAGAATTGATCTCTGATAATGAGGTATGCGGTATGGACGCAAGTTCGGCGGCTCTGCCCCTACCTTCAGGTGAATAACGTGATCACAGTCACGAGTGGGTGGTAAGCCTTGTCTTTCCGCAAAAACATCACCATACTCTTGTAAAAGGGACTCAATTTCAGGACTGAGATGCTTCACTGTTTCCTCCATGTCCAGTTCTGCCGAATACACCTGGATGAATAATCCTCGCAAAGGTTTCCAAACACATTCGCAACCTGGCCACATTTAACAAGTAATTCCCAATGGGTTGAGTGTAATCAGCAAACTGAAGCTTTTGACCATTCCTGGTGATAGTCAAAAGTTTCCTCTTAAGATCTAGTGAGATTGGGCTATGATGATAGATCCAATCCGCCCCTAGTATTATATCATAGTTTCCCAGGTTCAGCAGTTTGAATGTGGTCACGAAATTGGTACCTTTGTATTTGATAAGACAAATCCTCCCTTGGCATCACGCTTGACAATTCACCTCCACCACCACAAAGGATTTTCCTCAAGGGCATAGCACTCAATCGATATCCCCTTTCAACTGCTAAATCATAATTCATGAATGAATTTGTACTCCCGCTGTCCACCAAAGCAATGACGTTCTTGTTGCCGAGATTTAGCATCAGAGAAAACGCCATCGCCCTTCCATGCCCTCAGGCCGCATAGGCCGTAAACTTGCATGAGTTGCTCGGGTGACTCTCAGATTGTTATTCACGGGCTCCCAGTGAGCAAAGGACAAATCCGTGGCTCTCCGCATTTCTTCCTCCTCTATACTCGATTCATTTCTTCCCATGCAACAAGTATGAATGTAGTGCATTCCTGACTCTACATCGCTGATTATGACCAGGTTCCATGGTTCATTGCAATGCCAAAGACGCCTTTTCCCCTTTTCCATGTGTATTGAACTTCGAATCTCTTTGTTATCAACCTTAGGTGGTGTAGCCATTGCCGCTTTCACAGACCCATCACTTCTCATTCAATGTTTCCACCCCCGGTTTATTCTTCTTGCTCTAGCCGCTTTTTCCTCTATTTTCAAGATACCAAGACGCTTCCAAAGAAGCCTCTAGGCCGATGACTACTCACACCATATTTGATCTCATCCCTTAGACCACCTATAAAGCAAATTTCATCCAAGTTCTCCAAGACAAGAGTGATCTCTTGACAAGTTCCATGCATTTCTCAAAATAATCAATGTATTTTGCTATCGACTCAATTGTTTCATACCCAGAATTCGATAGCCTCATGAGCATTGGCTTCAGAGAATCGATCACACAAAATTGCATTGCATTGAGACCAATTCAAATACGCCATGGGATTCCTATGCCCTTAAACCATGTATTCGCCCTTCCAACCGTGTGACCCATCGCTAAATTTACCCATTGATCCATAGGTGTCCCAAATGCATTTCAAAAATTTCTCACATTGGTCAATTCATCCGTTGTTATCTTCCGAGAATGAAGACACCAAGTTTAGGTCCCTTAATCATCGTCAGATACCGATGAACATTGGTGTTGTCTGCAGACTTTGTAGGTTTCTTTTGAGGCTCCACCAAGTTAACCCCTGATAATGCATATTCTGGGCCATGGTCACCCCATCGGGTGAGTTTCACCGAGATAGTGAGGAAGAGCAGGATGATAATAGCCATGAACCCCCTGACCTCCCATATCCATATGCGGTACTGACTGCATTGGATGAATCAACTGTTGACCCATAGTCACTCCTCCACTCAACCCTCTATACCCAGGATAAGTTGATGTTCAGATGGAAGGTGAGAAAACTGGTGGAAAGGGATTAGCCATCGATTGATTTCCTATGACCGCAGAAGCTTCCAAAGGACTACCAGAAAAACTCACATGAACTCCCACCCGATTCAGATATGAAGAATGTAATAGCAGGTTACCTTCGATGTATCAAGGGTCTGTTCGACCGTCGTTGTTCGGAGGAAGGATGGGTCTTGCCATCAGCATATTTTTAATCTCTTCTACATCGGCCTTCAGAGACTTCAAAGTTTCCAGATCCGCCATCCTTTCCTGGAGCTTGACGATTTCTTCCTGAACATCCATAACTCCGAAGAATAAGCCCAGTTGATCGGAATCCAATCTCTTCCTCGCTTGCTTGATTAGGGGATTTTACGGAAACCCAACCCAAATCAACACCAATCTGCGCAATCGGAGCCCAAGAACGATGGCTCTGATACCACTTTGTCAGGGTCTGATGAGTAAACCAAATGGAATTCAGACTCGACAACCAAACTTCAGAACGATCACAGATTTCACACACAACGCGAACTGGAATAGCACGAACAAAGCTAAGCTACTACTAAGATACTCTAGATAGGAGGAATATGTGATACTCTTTCCCCTTCTCCAAGCTGGTTTTTATCTAGTACAAAGACAGAGTCTGGCGCATTCAACCGAAAGCAAAACAAACTGGGTAAAAGTAAAGCGCCGACATGCATATAGTAAAACAAGTTTTTGTTTCAGAATAAAAGAAACATCTCCGCCGTTGGATGACGACTTTGTAGGCGATTTCATCTTGGTCGTTGGATCTTCATGAGGCGAAGTCGATTTAATCGGTAAGTTGGTCGCCGATACTCCTGCTCTTCTTCTACCTCCAGCAGAGCCTCGACAGTGGGTCAGCGATGCTCAGTCCAACAAGCGGCAACAATGATCGGTGCTAGGAGAGGCGGTCGGCCAGAAACCCAATGGCAAGCAAGGTGAGGCTCGAGAGAGAGATAGAAGGGGAAAGCCAGATAAGGAGGAGGTCTGGCTGGGTGCTCAATGGCGCAGCTAGTAAAAGGCCCGGTGCACACACAGAGAGAGAGAGGCTCAGCGGCGCGAGAAAGGAGAGAAGAAGGAAGCAAGGCCACACAAGGAGGAAATGAAGAAAGAAAGAGAAAGAAGTGAGAGGTAGGTGGTTATAGGAGAGGAAATCGGTCGCCGTATGGGTCAAGGAAATGGGCCGATCCGATCGAAAAAAAATATAATAATAGTAAATAGGTAAATAGTAAGAATATATATATATATATATATATATATATATATATATATATATATATAATATTAAAAAATAATAAATAAATAAAATATATCAATATCTCAACTGGGTCCAAAATAAAAGTAAAATATAATGGATCGAGAAAACAGTAAAAGGTAAACATTTCATTTCTCTAAATTAATTCAAATGAAAACATTTAGACAAAATATCGGATGCACAAAACTTACCATATGATGATTTATGTCTTAATTAAATCAAAATAATTTATGTATCTTAAATTCGTAACAAAACGTGTGTAATCAAGAAACTCTAAACTCAAATCATACATGTTCTATGCAGTAGATTCCTATTTGAATTTTTCATCTGATTTCTTTTTGTCCTATTTAAAAGTTGTTATTTACTCTATTTTCATCAATCTACGTGTAGACTCTGACGTTCTAGAGCCTGCAACAATCGACTCTGACTTCACGACTGAAATCAATGAGCAAGGCAAGCACCCCCTTTGACCATGTTGATCCCAGTTTTACAAATGTTTTATTAAATGTTTTATCGCATGCGATGTTCATTAAACTTTGCTATATTGGGGCAATGGTAGTTATACCAGAGACTCATAGAACTTCCTTGATAAGTATTGACATGCTAACCTTGATAAACCTAGAACTAAAGTTAGACAATATATAATGTCACTTTGGGTATATGCGATTTAATAATCATGCTTAGCCATGCTTTAGAATTGGGATGAACAAATTGGATAAACTGATCATTTGAGGTATTGAGACATGATGATGGTTACTGGTATTTTGGTATAAAAACTCAAAACAAAACTATGGTTTTGACGCGGGCGATTATTGGCAATAGCCGGAAGTGCATGGACTTGCACGTAGTGTAGGGGGAGATTATCGCCCGTGTCGGATTAAGAACCGAATTATGGGTTATTTTCAAGCCAAGAAATACGTACAACCACAAGTACTGGTATGGGACAGCCTTAACCTACTAAGTTACCTAGAACTAGCTTTGCACATTGGAAGGCTGGAGATGTATGGGCTTCAAGGATCGATTCGTTCAAGGGACGTCCACACCGAGGTGATAATGGATCAAACGTTTGCCGATACAACGGTGTACGCCATACTATGTGGAGAAGTGGGACAATGGGGTGTTTAACCATTTGTCGTACAGTGATTGTACAACTATCTTCTGCCACTATAGTATGGGTTTATCGTCACCGGGCTGGTGCAAAGCTAGGGCTAGGTGATGTAACGGTTATGTTATGATCGCTCTGCGGCACACCAAAGGAAGTGTGCTAATAGCTTGCACAAAGTGCTGATCATTTCTTGTGGGTAAAACTGTACACCTCTGCAGAGGGTTAAATCTTTTCGAAAAGCCGCGCCCGTGATCATGGGCACTTGGTAAAGTCATCTCATAGTTAGAAGTTTTCTTATTTTCAAAAAGGGTTGGTTTCATCTATTTGCCATGTGTTGGCAAAGAATGGTACTGGCAGGAATTGGATGTCTCGATGCTCCTGTCGTGGAGAACTGTGAGTTATTACTTATGCTTTACTTACTTGTTATTTTCATATCAATCAAACTTGCTTTTACAAATTCCGTTTTGCAAATTACAATCTGATTTACAAATCAAATTCTGCTTTACGCAAATTAACCGTAGAAGCCTTTCCTTTGAAATGGCCTGCATATACTATAGGTTTTGCAAAAGTCTTGCGGAGTACGAAAGTACTCACCCTTGCTCAATTATCATTTTTAGGTGAAGATAGTAAACCTCCATTCGACATGTAGTTGACGCAAGAAGCGGGAATTATCTTAGCAAGTTTTTCTAGGGTTTATGCCTTGTCAGTTGCCTGAGGGTTGGATGGGCACACTACAAGACTTTGCTTCTTCCGCTACAATATACTAAATTGTAAGACTACTCTCTATCAATAGCTTCCGCTTTAATAATATTGTGTATAGTTATGATTCTAATTGTTGTAAATGTGCATACTAGCTACTATAGCACATCTCTATCACGAATCCAAATATTAATAATTAAGCATCAAGTACTGGCCTTACGATCAACAATTACAAATAAACGACCGTATGGCCTAAGTTCAACAAGGTAGGAGCGAAAATAAAATAAATAACAACAAAATAATCCCACCATTCGCCCAACAGGCAATTGACTGTGGTTCACATACAAGTAATCCAAATCTCCTTCATTGTAACATCCTAAAAATTTTAAATAAGAATTTAAAATTTAAAAATAAAATTGAATAAAATTTTCAATTAAAATTTAGAGAGTGAATTAAAATCTTATCCTTCATCTCAATACCTTGAAATCCAACCTTATTCAAAGGATGAGCTGCAAAATAAAATTTGAAATCAATCAAAATATGAAAATGATTCAAGAATAAAATTTACTTTTAAATTTCATTTAATCATGGATTTTCTTGAATTTTGGTTCTTAAGAAATTCTTTTAGTATAAACTTAAATAATGGATAAAGAGAGGAGCAAAAAGATTACAACAATAAAATAAATAAAATTGTATATAAAACGAACAAAACTCCAGTAACTCAGTTATAATTTTAAAATGTCATATCAAGCAATTATGCATGAAATGAAAGCGATAATGTTTCTTGACTAGAAATAGTAAAGTTGTCAGAATTAAATGAAAATATTCCATCATCATTTCGACCAGAAATTTTTATATTACATTCATTATGACTCATTACATAGACAGTAAAAATAACATGGAATAATAATTACATTTGTTTATTATAAAAATTCAACAATAGAAAAGCTAAAAATCTGAAAATACCAATTTCATAATTTTAATAAATAAAATATAAATAATTTGAAGCTAAAAATTTTATTTAAGACTAAAATTATTAAAATTAACTCGCATAAAAGTTTCAAAAGTTTTGATAAGATTTATTCTCTCTGATAAATCCAAAACTGAAAACAGAAATATGTGCATAGTAACATGTTAGAATTTTTATAAATTCGATGGATAATATTTTCTTCTGAAATTTACACAGTATGAAGATAACTTCCTGTAAATCATATAGTAAAATTTTCATAAATTTTTATGAGATGGATAACCGATCTAATAGAGCCTTATCCTACTCAAGCCTACAGCCAGTTCAGAGTTTTGCTGCGCTTCCCATTTGCTCTCACTTCCATGTCGGTCCCAATCACTGTCCAGGCCCACACGTCAGCCTCCCTCTCCTTGTCGCCTTCCTCCTTCAGCACTTGTGCCCCGAAGCAGCTCTCCTCCTGCTCTTTCGTGTGCTCCCCGTCTGATGTCACCTTCGCAACCAAGTGATGCCCACCAATGGTGATTGTCCACGCCTCCACGCTGCCGTTGCCGCTGCTCGGCACATACGCCTTCACCATCATTCCACCGTGCGGCCACGATTTATCCGGCTGAGTTCTACCGAGACCGAGCTCAACTACGTGATCTCGCCGCCATTTGTCCAACGCCAAGTTCACCTCTCCATGGTCAAAACGCTGCCATGGCAATCTTTTCTCATCAATTTCCCTGCCATGGCAATCATGGCCTAATCAATTCTCTGCCACATTGAGCAATGGCACAACACTAGATCATCTAGCCTAGCAACCTCCCCGCCTGCACCTATGTAACCACCACTCATGTGTTGTGATCATAACCTTGCCACGCCAAGATGCCTCATCGATTTCTCCCGCCTCGCCATGCTTATCCTCTCGGCGACGCAGCAAGCTCACCTCGCCAAGTGTTCATCCAAGACTGAGCTATCCACACCAAATCCCAACTATAAATACTGCCTACTAGTTCGCAGAGAAACGCACATCACTTCCCCTCTGCTAGTTCTGACCGAGAAGTCTCTGAGCACTTCCAATTTCACCATTTTCACCTCAAAGTCGAAGAACCCTAGAGCTTGCACCGAGATTAAATTCTGCCAAAACATTGAAGCATTTCCAAATTCCATTAAGCCGTAGCTTCTCCACTCACTCACAAATCAAAGCCCTCACCAAAAGCCGAGGATCTTCAACCAAGAAGCTCGCCGCCTCATCGTTCTTCTTCCCTGCACACGAGGGCAGCTCAACCGAACCTCCTCCGATGCTCAAAGAAGGTAAAATGGAATGCTATGATCTCAGAGATGCTCAATCCGAACCCATTCCATCTAATCGACTTCCAATCGCTTTCTATTAGCTTAGTCGCCATTGCCGCCAAGACGGGCGCCCATGGCGACCACCACCGCCACCATTAGTAGCCACGAAACCCACTCCTAGGTGCGCAATGAAGTGCTCTAGCTAACCCCGCTATCGATTCGACGCCCGGCCATGGAGCTGCTATTAACTCCATGGCCGAGCGCCTGCTTTTGAATCACTACCGTAGGGCCCCACTTGTCACCATCAGGCTCTCTCACCAGGTCACTCTACTCTCACCGACGCCCCACCTATCAACTGCATTTTTAAAATAAACCACTTAAAAGGAAAGGCACTTTCAAAGTACTTAAAGCGATTTCCATTTTTTCTCTCGAATTTCCTAAACCGAATTAATTCAATTGTGAATATCTTTCTCATTTTAAATCCAAATGAAATGAAACAAAAATATAAATTCATCTAAAATGAAGTGCTTCTAGAATACGTAAAAATATTTTGAAAAGGATCTCTGGATGAATTTGAAATTCAAATTTAAAGAAAAGCCTAAATATATGCTTCAGATAAAATTCTACAAAAAATCTCGAATTCAAAGGAAACCAATTTTATAGAATCCTTATGTTATCGTAAACCCAAATATATAAAAAATATTTGAATTTCACTTATGTTTGAATCATTTTCTAAAAGGATCATTTTCAATGCCTTAAATATTCAAAAGGGAATAAATGGTACAAAAGAAATCTAAAATAAATGAAATTGATTTCAAATGACTAGTAAGTCAAGAGGCTATTTGAATATGCCAAAATATTTAAGAAATGAATTTGACTTAAATAGGTTCATGATAATCCAAAAAAGAACTGATTTCGATTGCTTTCATATTTGACTTAAATAGGTTCATGACTAGCATGAAATCCCATGATTGCCATGTGCTTATGACACAGATGCTCCCTGTGGCACTTAGAAGTATTTTACCAAGCAAGATCCAAGAGATAATCACAAGATTGTGTTATTTCTTTAACACAATTGCTCGTAAGGTCATCGATTTCAAGGACTTGATGCTCAGAGGCCAAGGTGATAATAACTCTATGTAATATTGAGATGTATTTCCCTTCGTCCTTTTTTGATATCATGGTCCATCTTATTGTTCACCTTGTGAGGGAGATAAAGATGTGCAGACATGTGTTCCTACGTAGCATGTACCCGTTCGAGAGGTACATGGGAATTCTCAAGTCCTACGTACGGAATCGATCTCGACTAGAGGGTAGCATTATCGAAGGTTATGTAACTGAAGAGGTCAATGAATTATGCGTGGATTATATGGCTTAGGTCGAACCGATAGGTGTGCCTCGATCCCGCAATGAGGGGAGGCTCCAGGGCATCGGGACCATCGGAAGGATAGCAATCACGCCGATTCTGCTATGCATATGTAATAGCCCATTTCATAGTTTTGCAACACATGATCATAGACCTCGTGATATCAACGAGCACAAAAACTGGCTACGACAAGAGAATTCAACTCGATAGGAGTACTAGATCATCAGACAGCATAACCTTCAGTTCAACAGATGGTTTAAGGAGCCGCAACCCATTATTGGAAGCTCGTCAGGTGATACGCTGACATGGTTGGCAAAAGGGCCAGTATTTATGGTTGTAACATGGAAAGGATATGACTTAAATGAGTACACATTTTATAGAGGAGACCAGGACATGAAGAGCACAAACCAAAACAGCGGTGTTTGCATTGATGCGCTGAATACCACTGGATCGACAAGGAGCTCATACTATGGATTCATTGAGGAAATTTGGGAGCTCGACTACGTACTTTTCAAGATCCCCTTATTTCGGTGCCATTGGGTTAACCTGCAGCACGTGAAGGTTGATAAATATGGCATCACAATTGTGGACCTTGAACGTGTCGGATACCAAGATGAACCATTTGTTCTCGCTAACTATGTTGTTCAAGTCTTTTATGTAACCGACCCATCCAACAAGCGGCACCACATTGTTCTTCAAGGAAAAAGGAGGATTGTTTGGTCTCCGTATATGGTAGATGAGGAAGAATACAATCGCTTGACGAGTTGCCTCTATTGGTACCAGCGTCACAATCCAATAAGACCAACCTGAGGAAGCTAGCTACACACATGTTGATCATCGCAAAGGGCTAATTTTTGTAGAAAAGAATAAGCAAGTGGAGTTGTCATGAGGTCGCCATGTTTATATCAAGTGTTTTTGCTTTGTTTCAGAAACCGCAAGTAAATTTGTAGTTAAGGGCCGCTGCTTCCTCTCCTTGAATGGTTAGACTCAGGAGCCCAAGATGTATACCTGTTCGGCTGAACGCCCCTACTTCCAGCCAGTGGTGGTTATATATTACTTTGGGTGCGTATGACCGCACGATAGCATAAGCGAGGGCTAAAGGCAGCCTTGAGCACCTCGTATGAGTGGGTGAGGCCTGAGTGAGCCGAGCTGTTCAGAAGTCTGCAAGTGCTCGTGAGTGCCTCCGTCTACTTATGTGAGTTCGGTGCGCTTGTCTATGTGAGCTCGCCCTTTCTCGTGGTCCCGCCTCCCTTTATATAGGCGAGGGGGCAAAGGCTACACAGAGTTTGGAAAAAAGGATGGGATGTCACATGTCGAGAGTCTCCGGTCTTCGGTCCCGTGATTGACAGATTCTGCTCATCCCATGCCCGGTTGGTAGACACAACGAGCAACGCTCCGCGGGAAGGGGCACACCGCGCCTCTCAGGCGCCACTGCTGTGTTGACACTGCATACTGCGCTCTAGTGTCGCCGAGGGAGCGCGTTTTTCCACAGGCATGACGGGTGAAGGGATCGGCGTTGAGTTTGGCGACTCCGCCGCTTTGGGAAGGAGCCACCGCCCTCGCATGGCCGCCGGTCTCACAAGGTGTGACCAACTTGAGGTTGATCGACACTGATCTTTGACCCTGTGACGGAGGTCGCTGGTCGAACTGCTGCGGCGCCTGACTTGAGGCCGTGTCGAGATCAAGGGGCGCCCGACCCGAGGCAAGGTCGGATCGCCCCCTAGTGGGTTTGATCGGGGTCGAGGGTCCTTCGCGACCCAACGAGGCCTTCGGCCAGAGCTGGGCTTAAGTCGGCCCACTCGGTGTTCCGGCTTGTTGGGGGTATCCTTGGTATGAGTATTCGTCAGTAGCCCCCGGGGCCGTCCTGGAAAGCGCGCGTTCCTGGATGGGCCCATCAACTCCGGCGGCACGATCTCTTCGCAAACATGATGACGCTTTGGCTTCTCACGCCCCCATTTATGGGAAACCGCTCAGCTTCTGTGCCTTGAGCATATATAAGAGCGGTACGATCGTAGGAGTTTGGAGTCATTTGCCTTACGGATTTTTGATCGCTCCGCAACACTTAGTTTCTCTTATGGCTTCTTCCCGCTTCTCTTCTTCTAGCGACGAAACTCTGCCGCCAACCTTCCCTGCGGAAGGGATGGTATTCGGATTTGGAGATGAAGATCCGCCGGCGCCTAGGGACGAGGAGGCCATCCTCGCGGAGCTTTGGGATGACTTCGATCTCGCCGAATGGGCTGAGCTAGACGCCACCGCCCGCGACGCCGCCGTTGTTGACACGCTGATCGACATCGTCCCGAAGCTCGTCCAGGCGAGGGACGCCCTCATCGAGGTAGTTCGACATGCGCGCGGCGCTTAGATTTACATGCCATCTTGATTTTTTGACACTTCGCTATTTCTTGACTGTTGTGATGCGAGCAGCAATTATATGTAACTAGTGTGCCATATAAACGTCACTAGCTTTTGCCCGTTGAGAGCTTTTGCCCATGCGATCTCTTGGAGACCAACCATAGCACCACGCAACAAAGCTACGGGTTCTTAGGGGTGGTATAAGGCTTGCGACACTCGCGGAGACAGCCAGCGGGACTTTGTGGAGTTATCCCGTGTACCACCTGCTGTTTCGAGCCGATCAGGCGCATACCCGACTTCGATCACTCGCCCCGACAACGCAAACACCTTTGCGCCCGAAAGTGAAACGGTGGCCGCGCAGATCCGACTAACTGGGTTGGCAAAATCCGACTAGGAGCGCGCGGGCGGACTCAATCGACCCCGAGCCCCCGAGTGGATCGAAAGGCTGCCTTGGTCAGCAGAGCCCGACCGACTTGGTCGGCCGGTTTCGACCAGGTGCGTGCGAGCACACCCGGTGGGTGTAGCCCCCGAGCAGGTTGGAGAGCTGGTTGGGGGGTTACTTTGGTCGGCAAAATCCGACTGGATGAAGCGAGTGGACTCGGTTAGTCGGATCGCTTGGCGCGCCCATTCAACTTGGGTGGTGAAATCCAACCGACTTGGTCGGCGAAATCCGATTGGGAGCGCGCGGGCGGACTCAATCGGCCTCGAGCCCCCGAGTGGATCGGAAGAATGCCATGGTCGGTAGAGCCCGACCGACTTGGTTTCCGCTGGCTGACCGTGCGCGCGAGCGCACTGTGGTGTAGCTCTTTGTTGCGGTCGGAGAGCTGGTTGGGGGTTACTTTGGTTTGCGAAGGTCGAACGACTTGGTCGGCGGGATTCGGCCCGACGTTGCCTTGGTTGGCGCGTACGCCCAGATGCCTTAGACAAGGATCTGGTGTCCGAGCGCTCATTTTACGTCGTAGCTGGACGTTGCCTAGGTCGGCGCAGATGCCCAGATGCCTTAGACAAGGTTCTGGTATCCGAGTGCTTGTTTTACGTCGTTGCTGGACATTGCCTAGGTCTGCGCGGACGCTCATATGCCTTAGGCAAGGCTCTGGTGCCCGAGTGCTCATTTTACGTCATAGCTGGACGTTGCCTAGGTCAGCACGGACGCCCAGATACCTTAGACAAGGTTCTGGTATCCGAGTGCTCGTTTTACGTTGTAGCTGGATGTGTCTGTAAGGCTGGTTTAACGCCGAGCAGCAGAGGGCGTCCCGCCCCAAGTCTCATCTCGTGAGGCTATTCGCGAAGGAATGGCCGCTGCCTCGCCCCACGCTACGCCCGCCCGCGTATGGGACCTCGAGGTGCCGAGCGGACGCGGTTTACTATGCATTAGTTTGAACACCGTGCTCGTGGAGCTACTAATGGGTTATCCGAGGGCCCCGGAGATCCTCTCCTGGGGGACCTTCCGAGCGACGATCTCGGTCAAGGTCCGACCCGCTTAGGGCGACTCTATAAGAAACCTTTTTACTCGATCCTCAGACGGACTTGGCCGTCATTCACGACCCGAGCGCACTGGCCGCCACCCATCGGCGGGTTCCATGGAGAGTGTGAAGTATGGTCTCGACACGAAGTTAAGGCGATCGGGTCGCCACCAACCCGACTCGAGGCCCATCAGCCGCTTTGTCCTCGCCTTGCTCAATTTTTCATTGGGTGGCTCTTGATTCCACTTGGTGGATTTAGGCCTTTGGAACTCAGTAGCTTTTTTACCTCAAGGCCACAAATGCCTCGGGTGGGCTTTTTATACTGCTGTCCAAATGACCCACCCAGCAAGCGAGATCGAGAGGTCGCGAGGCGTGTCACCCAATACGGTGTCCTGGCGCCTCCTGCTAGTATTTAATGTGCGTGGAGGCAATTAAATGCAAAGCAGAATGATTGGGAACCGATGCGCCTCACCAGCGGCCCGTCGTGGCGGTCGGACGGGACGTGCGATGTTTCTCCCTAGATGGCGTCCGCTGACGGTGTTCACTACCGGTGCTCGTTCGCCCTATAAATTTGGCGCTTGAGCCGGGCATGCGATTGCTTCGCTTCCTCGCCTTGCCTTCGCCTGAGAGAAAAAAGAGGGCAAAGGAGCCGAAGAAAAGATTTCCTCACCTTCCCCTTCCCCCACCTTTTCGCCGCTCTCGCCTTCGGAGATGTCGTGGCCGGAATGCTCCACCCAGCTCAGCCACGTGGTCGGCTCGGAGAAGAAGGGGTTCCTCCCTCCGTGAGACATCTCGCGGTGGAGGGTGCCGACGGGGGTCGCGGTTCCTTCGCCGGCCGCCGACGAGATCGTTGTGCCCGCCTCATTTTACAAGCACGAGTTTGGGCTCCCGCTCCACCCATTCGTCTGCGGGCTGTTGCACCACTATAAGGTTGAGGTGCACCACCTCAACCCTAACGGAGTGCTCCACATTGCGGTCTTCATCATGCTATGCGAGGCGTTCTTGGGGATCGATCCCAACTGGGCGCTCTGGAGGCACTTCTTTCAGGCCCAACTGAGGAAGGACCAACCAAGGATACTCCGCGCTATGGGTGGTATAGTTTTC